>CM038676.1:593487161-593642321 GCA_021605205.1 Aegilops longissima | reverse complement strand
AATATACTCTTGTTCACTTTGCCATCCTTCTTATCCACCAAATATTCAGGGCATTTCCGCTTCAAGTGACCATTTCCTTTGTAGTGTAAGCACTCAGTTTCAGGCTTTGGTCCAGCTTTGGTCTTCTTCACGAGAGTGACAACTTGTTTGCCATTCTACTTGAAGTTTCCCTTTCTTTCCCTTTGCCCTTTTCTTGAAACTAGTGGTCTTGTCAATCATCAACACTTGATGCTTTTTCTTGATTTCTACCTTCGTCGATTTCAACATCACGAAGAGCTCGGGAATCGTTTTCGTCATCCTTGCATACTATAGTTCATCACGAAGTTCTAGTAACTTAGTGATGGTGAATAGAGAATTCATCGGTCACTATCTTATCTGGAAGATTAATTCCCACTTGATTCAAGCGATTGAAGTACCCGGACAATCTGAGCACATGCTCACTAGTTGAGCGATTCTCCTCCATCTTTTAGCTATAGAACTTGTTGGAGACTTCATATCTCTCAACTCGGGTATTTGCTTGAAATATTAACTTCAACTCTGGAACATCTCATATGGTCCATGACGTTCAAAACGTCTTTGAAGTCCCGATTCTAAGCCGTTAAGTATGGTGCACTAAACTATCAAGTAGTCATCATATTGAGCTAGCCAAACGTTCATAACGTCGCATTTGCTCCTGCAATAGGTCTGTCACTTAGCGGTGCATTAAGGACATAATTCTTACGTGCAGCAATGAGGATAAACCTCGGATCACGGATCCAATCCGCATCATTGCTACTAACATTTTTCAATACAATTTTCTCTAGGAACACATATAAAAACTTAGGGAAGCAAAAACATAGGGAAGCAACAACGCGAGCTATTGATCTACAACATAATTTGCAAAATACTACCAGGACTAAGTTCATGATAAATTAAATTTCAATTAATCATATTACTTAAGAACTCCCACTTAGATAGACATCCCTCTAATCCTCTAAGTGATTACGTGATCCATATCAACTACACCATGTCCGATCGTCACGTGAGATGGAGTAGTTTCAACGATGAACATCAATATGTTGATCATATCTACTATATGATTCACGCTCGACCTTTCGATCTCCGTGTTCCAAGGCCATATCTGTTATATGCTAGGCTCGTCAAGTTTAACTGAGTATTCCGCGTGTAACTGTTTTGCACCCATTGTATTTGAACATAGAGCCTATCACACCGATCATCACGTGGTGTCTCGGCACGAAGAACTTTCGCCACGGTGCATACCCAGGGAGAACACTTCTTGATAATTAGTGAGAGATCATCTTATAATGCTACCGTCAAGCAAAACAGAATAAGATGTATAAAAGATAAACATCATATGCAATCAAAATATGCGACATGATATGGCCATGATCATCTTAGCGCTTTGATCTCCATCTCCAAAGTCTTGTCATGATCTCTATCGTTACGGCACGACACCATGATCTTCATCATCTTGATCTATATCAATGTGTCGTCACATGGTCGTCTCGCCAACTATTGCTCTTCCAACTATTGCTATCGCATAGCGATAAAGTAAAGCAATTATCTGGCACTTCCATCTTATGCAACAAAGAGACAACCATAGGGCTTCTGCCAGTTGCCGATAACTTCAACAAAACATGATCATCTCATACAACAACTTATATCTCATCACGTTTTGACCATATCACATCACAACATGCCCTGCAAAAACAAGTTAGACGTCCTCTACTTTGTTGTTGCAAATTTTACGTGGCTGCTACGGGCTTAGCAAGAACCGTTCTTACCTACGCATCAAAACCACAACGATAGTTCGTCAAGTTAGTGCTATTTTAACCTTCGCAAGGACCGGGCGTAGCCACACTCGGTTCAACTAAAGTTGGAGAAACAGACACCCGCTAGTCACATGTGTGCGAAGCACGGCGGTAAAACCAGTCTCGCATAAGCGTACGCGTAATGTCGGTCCGGGCCGCTTCATCCAACAATACCGCTGAACCAAAGTATGACATGCTGGTAAGCAGTATGACTTGTATCGCCCACAACTCACTTGTGTTCTACTCGTGCAAATAACATCAACGCATAAAACCTAGGCTCGGATGCCACTGTTGGGGAACGTAGTAATTTCAAAAATTTCCTACGCACACGCAAGATCATGGTGATGCATAGCAACGAGAGGGGAGAGTAATGTCTATGTACCCTCGTAGACCGTAAGCGGAAGCGTTAGAACAACGCGGTTGATGTAGTCGTACGTCTTCACGGCCCGACCGATCAAGCACCGAAACTACGGCACCTCCGAGTTCTAGCACACGTTCAGCTCGATGACGTCCCTCGAACTCCAATCCAGCCGAGTGTCGAGGGAAAGTTCCGTCAGAACGACGGAGTGGTGACGATCTTGATGTTCTACCGTCGCAGGGCTTCGCCTAAGCACCGCTACAATATTATCGAGGAGGACTATGGTGGAGGGGGGCACCGCACATGGCTAATAGATCTCAAGGATCAATTGTTGTTGTGTGTCTGGGGTGCCCCCCTGCCCCCATATATATAGGAGCAAGGGGGAAGGCGGCCGGCCTATGGAGGAGGCGCGCCAAGGGGGGAGTCCTACTCCCGGTGGAGTAGGACTCCTCCTTTCCTTGTAGGAGAAGGAAAGAGGAGGAGTAGGACTCCTCCTTTCCTTGTTGGAGAAGGAAAGAGGAGGAGAGGGAGAAAGAAAAGTGGGCTGTCCCCCTTGTCCAATTCGGACCAGAGGGTGGGCGCAGGCCTCCTTCCTTTTGGCCTCTCTCCTCTATTCCCGCATGGCCCTATAAGGCCCATATACTCCCCGGCGAATTCCCGTAACTCTCCGGTACTCCAAAAAATACCCGAATCACTCGGAACCTTTCCGAAGTCCGATTATAGTCGTCCAATATATCGATCTTTACGTCTCGACCATTTCGAGACTCCTCGTCATGTCCCCGATCTCATCCCGGACTCCGAACTCCTTGGTACATCAAAACTCATAAACTCATAATATAAGCATCGCCGAAACCTTAAGCGTGCGGACCCTACGGGTTCGAGAACAATGTAGACATGACCGAGACACGTCTCGGTCAATAACCAATAGCGGAACCTGGATGCTCATATTGGCTCCCACATATTCTCGCAGATCTTTATCGGTCAAACCGCATAACAACATACGTTGTTCCCTTTGTCATCGGTATGTTACTTGCACGAGATTCGATCGTCGGTATCTCAATACCTAGTTCAATCTCGTTACCGGCAAGTCTCTTTACTCGTTCTGTAATACATCATCCCGCAACTAACTCATTAGTTGCAATGCTTGCAAGGCTTATAGTGATGTGCATTACCGAGTGGGCCCAGAGATACCTCTCCGACAATTGGGTGACAAAACCTAATCTCGAAATCGCCAACCCTACATGTACCTTTGGAGACACCTGTAGTACTCCTTTATAATCACCCGATTACGTTGTGACGTTTGGTAGCACCAAAGTGTTCCTCCGTAAGCAGGAGTTGCATAATCTCATAGTTACAGGAACATGTATAAGTCATGAAGAAAGCAATAGCAACATACTAAGCGATCAAGTGCTAAGCTAACGGAATGGGTCAAGTCAATCACATCATTCTCCTAATGATGTGATCCGTTAATCAAATGACAACTCTTTTGTCTATGGTTAGGAAACATAACCATCTTTGATAAACGAGCTAGTCAAGTAGAGGCATACTAGTGACACTATGTTTGTCTATGTATTCACACATGTATTATGTTACCGTTAATACAATTCTAGCATGAATAATAAACATTTATCATGATATAAGGAAATAAATAATAACTTTATTATTGCCTCTAGGGCATATTTCCTTCAAGCAATTCCTCTAATAATTATGGTAATTCCTACAACAATTCTTATGGAAACTTTAATAAGATGCCCTCTGAATTTGAGACTAGTGTTAAGGAATTTATAAATTCGCAAAATAATTTCAACGCTTTGCTTGAATAAAAATTGCTTAAAGTTGATGAATTGGCAAGGAACGTTGATAGAATTTCTCTTGATGTTGATTCTTTGAAACTGAGATCTATTCCACCTAAGCATGATATCAATGAGTCTCTCAAAGCCATGAGAATTTCCATTGATGAGTGATAACCCACAAGTACAGGGGATCAATTTTAGCCTCTTTCGATAAGTAAGAGTATCTAACCCAACGAGGAGCTAAAGGTAGAACAAATATTGTCTCAAGTTCTATCGACCACCGATACAACTCTACGCACGCTTGATGTTCGCTTTACCTAGAACAAGTATGAAACTAGAAGTACTTTGTAGGTGTTTTTGGATAGGCTTGCAAGAAAATAAAGAGAGCGTAAATAAAAGCTAGGGGCTGTTTAGATGAAGACACAACTAAATTAGTTTTAGTAGAGATCTTGTTGTCACGAGTAAGTTATTTGTCCCTAGGCAATCGATAACTAGACCGGTAATCATTATTGCAATTTTATTTGAGGGAGAGGCATAAGCTAACATACTTTCTCTACTTGGATCATATGCACTTATGATTGGAACTCTAGCAAGCATCCGCAAATACTAAAGATCATTAAGGTAAAACCCAACCATAGCATTAAAGTATCAAGTCCCCTTTATCCCATACGCAAACTTACTCGGGTCTGTGCTTCTATCACTCACGCCACCCACCATAAGAAAATCATGAACATATTGCAAACCCTACAACGGTAATCCCTCACGCTTGCGCGACACGGAGAGCACCATAGGACAACACCAATAATAAAACATGCAACTCAAACCAATCTTGATCATCAAATAACCCATAGGACAAAACGGATCTACTCAAACATCATAGGATAGCCATACATCATTGGGAAATAATATATAGCGTTGAGCACCATGTTTAAGTAGAGATTACAGCGGGTAAGAGAGAGGTTACACCGCTGCATAGAGGAAAGAGTTGGTGATGATGGTGGTGAAGTTGTTGGTGAAGATTGCGGTGATGATGATGGCCACGGCGGCGTTCCGGCGCCATCGGAAGAGAAGGGGAGAGGGGGCCCCTTCGTCTTCTTCTTCCTTGACCTCCTCCCTAGATGGGAGAAGGGTTTCCCCTCTGATCCTTGGCCTCCATGGCGTGGGATGGGCGAGAGCCCCTCCGAGATTGGATCTGTCTCTCTGTCCCTCTCTCTGTTTCTGCGTTCTTGTCTGGTGCCCTTTCACTGTTTCGTATATATATGGAGATCCTTAACTCCGATTGGACTGAAACCTTCGCCGTGATTTTTTTTACCAAAAATTAGCTTCTTGCGGCCGAAGAAGGGCATCAACCGCCTTACAGGTGGCCCATGAGGGTCAGGGGCGCGCCCAGGGGGGCAGGGGCGCCCCCCTGCCTCGTGGCCACCTCGGGCACTGTCTCGCGTGGATTTTTCTTCCGGAATTTTCCAAATATTCCAAAAATAAGCTCCGTCCGTTTCTATCCCGTTTGGATTCTGTTTGATATGGATATTCTGCGAAACATAAGACATGCAACAAACAGGAACTGGCACTGGGCACTGGATCAATATGTTAGTCCCAAAAATAGTATAAAAAGTTGCCAAAAAGTATATGAAAGTTGAATAATATTGGCATGGAACAATTCAAAATTATAGATACGAGGGAGACGTATCAATGAGTGCAAAGAAAGAACCGCTAGGATGCGTGCTAAGAAAGATTGCTTTATGAAAGCGTGTTCTTCAAATTTCTATGAAAATAAAGATGAAGATCTAAAAGTTATTGATGTGTCCCCTATTAAATCTTTGCTTTTCAGTATGAATCTTGATAATGATGGGACTGAATAGGATCCACCTTTACCTAGAAGGCGTTCCAAAAATTTGGAGTTTTTAGATCTTGATGCTAAAATTGATAAAATTGGGATTAAAGAAATCAAAACTTTAGATGTTAATAAACCCACTATTTTGGATTTCAAGGAATTTAACTATGATAATTTCTCTTTGATAGATTTTATTTCCTTGTTGCAATCCGTGCTAAATTCTCCTCATGCTTATAGTCAAAATGAAGCTTTTACCAAACATATCGTTGATGCTTTGATGCATTCTTATGAAGAAAAGCTTGAGTTGGAAGTCTCTATCACTAGAAAACTTTATGATGAGTGGGAACCTACTATTAAAATTAAGATTAAAGATCATGAATGCTATGCTTTGTGTGATTTGGGTGCTAGTGTTTCCATGATTCCAAAAACTTTGTGCGATTTGTTAGGTTTCTGTGATTTTGATGATTGCTCTTTAAATTTGCACCTTGCGGATTCCAACATCAAGAAACGTATGGGAAGAATTAATGATGTTCTTATTGTTGCAAATAGGAACTATGTGCCCGTAGATTTTATCGTTCTTGATATAGATTGCAATCCTTCATGTCCTATTATTCTTGGTAGCTTAGAACGGTTTGTGCAATTATTGATATGAAGGAAGGGAATATTAGATTCCACTTTCCATTAAATAAAGGCATGAACACTTACCTAGGAAGAAAATAAAATTACCATATGAATCTATCATGAGAGCCACTTATGGATTGCCTACCAAAGATGGCAATACCTAGATCTATCCTTGCTTTTATGCCTAGCTAGGGGCGTTAAACGATAGCGCTTGTTGGGAGGCAACCCAATTTTATTTTTAGTTTTTTTCTTTTGGATTCTGTTTAGGAATAAATATTTGTTCTAGCCTCTGGTTAGATGTGTTTTTATGTTTTAATTAGTGTTTGTGCCAAGTTAAACCTATAGGATCTTCTTGGATGATAGTTATTTGATCTTGTTGTAATTTCCAGAAACTTTCTGTTCACGAAAACAATTGTTAAGAATCACCAGCACGTGATAAAATACTGATTCCAATTGCTGCTGATCACTAAACAAATTTCCTAGGTCTTCCTATTTTGGCTGATATTTTGGAGTTCCATAAGTTGGAGTTAGTTACAAATTACTACAGACTATTCTGTTTTTGACAGATTCTGTTTTTCGTGTGTTGTTTGCTTATTTTGATGAATCTATGGCTAATAAAATAGTTTATAAACCATAGATAAGTTGGAATAAAGTAGGTTCAACACCAATATAAATAAAGAATGAGTTCATTACAGTACCTTGAAGTGGTCTTTTGTTTTCTTTCGCTAACGGAGCTCACGAGATTTTCTGCTAAGTTTTGTGTTGTGAAGTTTTCATGTTTTGGGTGAAAGATTTGATGGATTATGGAACAAGGAGTGGCAAGAGCCTAAGCTTGGGGATGCCCATGGCACCCCCAATATAATATAAGGA
This sequence comes from Aegilops longissima, assembly GCA_021605205.1. Lineage (NCBI taxonomy): Eukaryota > Viridiplantae > Streptophyta > Magnoliopsida > Poales > Poaceae > Aegilops > Aegilops longissima. The sequence goes on along the minus strand of CM038676.1, from coordinate 593,635,037 downwards.
CACCAAAAAGGCAAAGCTTGGGGATGCCCCGGAAGGCATCCCCTCTTTCGTCTACTTCCATCAGTAACTTTAATTGGAGCTATATTTTTATTCACCACATGATATGTGTTTTGCTTGGAGCGTCTTGTATGATTTGAGTCTTTGCTTTTTAGTTTAACACAATCATCCTTGCTGTACACACCTTTTGAGAGAGAGACACATGATTCAGAAATTATTAGAATACTCTATGTGCTTCACTTATATCTTTTGAGCTATATAGTTTTGCTCTAGTGCTTCACTTATATCTTTTAGAGCACGGTGGTGGATTTGTTTTATAGAAACTATTGATCTATCATGCTTCACTTATATTATTTTGAGAGTCTTAAAACAGCATGGCAAATTTATTTAATTAATATCATGAGAAATTTGATGCTTGATAATTGTTTCGAGACATAAAGGTGGTAATATCATAGTTGTGCTAGTTGAGTAATTGTGGAATTGAAAAATACATGTGTTGGAGTTTGTGATTCCCGTAGCATGCACGTATGGTGAACCGTTATGTAACGAAGTCGGAGCATGAAGTATTTGTTGATTGTCTTCCTTTGTGTGGCGGTCGGGATCGCGCGATGGTTAACTCCTACCAACCTTCCCCTAGGAGCATGCGTAGTAGTACTTTGCTTGAGGGCTAATAAATTTTGCAATAAGTATATGAGTTCTTTATGACTAATGTGAGTCCATGGATTATCGCACACTTACCTTTCCGCAATTTTCTAGCCTCTTGATTGCGCATTGCCCTTTCTCACCTTGAGAGTTGGTGCAAACTTCACGGTGCATCAAACCCGTGATATGATATGCTCTTTCACACATAAACCTCCTTATATCTTCCTCAAAACAGCCACCATACCTACCTATCATGGCATTTCCATAGCCAGTCCGAGATATATTGCCATGCAACTTTCCACCATTTCATTTATCTTGACATACTCCATCATTGTCATATTGCTTTGCATGATCATGTAGATGACATTGTATTTGTGGCAAAGCCACCGTTCATAATTCTTTCATACATGTCGCTCTTGATTCATTGCATATCCCGGTACACCGCCGGAGGCATTCATATAGAGTCATATTTTGTTCCAAGTATTGAGTTGTAATTCATGAGTTGTAAGTAAATAAAAGTGTGATGATCATCATTATTAGAGCATTGTCCCAAGTGAGGAAAGGATGATGGAGACCATGATTCCCCCACAAGTCGGGATGAGACTCCGGACTAAAAAAAGAGGCCATAAAAAAAGAGAAAAGGCCCAAATAAAAAAATGAGAGAAAAAGAGAGAAGGGACAATGTTACTATCCTTTTACCACACTTGTGCTTCAAAGTAGCACCGTGATCTTCATAATAGAGAGTCTCTCATCTTGTCACTTTCATATACTAGTGGGAATTTCATTATAGAACTTGGCTTGTATATTCCAATGATGGGCTTCCTCAAATGCCCGAGGTCTTCGTGAGCAAGCAAGTTGGATGCATACCCACTTAGTTTCTTTTTGAGCTTTCATACACTTATAGCTCTAGTGCATCCGTTGCATGGTAATCCCTACTCCTCGCATTAACATCAATTGATGGGCATCTCCATAGCCCATTGATTAGCCTTGTTGATGTGAGACTTTCTCCTTTTTTGTCTTCCCACATAACCCCTACCATTATACCTTATTCCACCATAGTGCTATATCCATGGCTTGCGCTCATGTATTGCGTAAGAGTTGAAAATGCTGAAGCGCATTAGGGTATGAACCAATTGCTTGGCTAAAACCGTGGTCGTACATGATATGAATATTTTGTGTGGGGAAGATGGAGCATAGCCAGACTATATGATTTTGTAGGGATAACTTGCTTTGGCTATGTTATTTTGATAAGACATAATTGCTTAGTTAGTATGCTTGAAGTATTATTGTTTTTATGTCAACATTAAACTTTTATCTTGAATCATATCAAATCTGAACATTCATGCCATAATAAGAAGAATTATATTGAAATTACGCCAAGTAGCATTCCTGTGACGCCCTCGATTCAATCGTACACTAATCATGCACGCAAATGTGTACGATCAAGATCAAGGACTCACGGGAAGATATCACAACACAACTCTACAAATAAAATAAGTCATACAAGCATCATAATACAAGCCAGGGGCCTCGAAGGCTCGAATACAAGTGCTCGATCATAGACGAGTCAGCGGAAGCAACAATATCTGAGTACGTACATAAGTTAAACAAGGTGCCATAAGATGGCTAGCACAAACCGGGATCTGGATCGAAGAGGACAGGCCTCCTGCACGATCCTCCTAGGTCACTCCCAGTGTCGTCGCCGGGCTGCACGTAGTAGTAGGCGCCTCCGGAGTAGTAGTCGTCATAGGCGGCGGCGTCGCTCTGGGCTCCATCGTGCAGTTGCAGCAATCGAGTAGAGGTAGGGAAAAGGGGAACAAGGCAACCGTGAGTACTCATCCAAAGTACTACAAAGCAAGGAGCTACACTACATATGCATGGATATATGTGTAAAGGCCATATCGATGGACTGAATCGCGAGAATGCCGAATAAGAGGGGATAGCTAGTCCTAACGAAGACTACGCCACGGACACCTGTCTTGCATGCATGAAGAGGACAACGAAGTCCTCCAAGTAACATCATATAGCAATAATCCTACCCGCAATCCCACGCTCATAACCCCGAGCGAGAGCGACCACCGTTGTATCGGCACTTGGAAGGTGTGTTTTATCAAGTATCCGGTTCTAGTTGTCATAAGCTCAAGGTACAACTCCAAGTCGTCCTGTTACCAAGATCACGGCTATCCGAATAGATTAACTTCCTGCAGGGTGCACCATCTTACCCAAAGACGCTTGATCCCATTTGGCGGACACACTTTCCGGGGTCATGCCCGGCAGCGTAAGATCAACACGTCGCAGCCCCACCTAGGCACAACAGAGAGGCCAGACGCGGTCTAAACCTAAGCGCGCAGGGTCAGGGCCCATCGCCTACGAGCACACACACGACGCGTTGCGGCGGCGGAAGCGCAGACCTAGCCTAACAGCGTTCCAGTCCAATCCGGCGCGCGCCGCTCCGTCGTGACGTCTCAAGTATTTGGTGATACCACGGCGGGGATACCCATAACTACTCCCGCGTAGATGGTTAGTGCGTATAAGCTCGTAGCCAACCCAGATCAAATACCAAGACCTCGTTAAGCGTGTTAAGTAACCGCGAGCGCCGAACAGGCCAGCCCACCTCTCTCTAGGCGGTCTCAACCTGCCCCCGCTCCGCCACAATGATCCACTCATGGGTGCTCCATCACCCGACCGACTTTAGTCTCACATGTATCATGTATAAGTATATAGTATATACCGTGATCAACTCCCGAGTGATCACGGCCCGATAATATAGCATGGCGAGCAGACAAGAAAGTAGGGCCACGGATGAAAGTACTAGCATCCTATACTAAGCATATAGGATTGCGGTAAGGTAACAACGAAGTTACAAGGACGAGGCTATGCAGCGGTATAGGAGTATCCGAAACAAGAACATGCTATGCTACTCTAATGCAAGCAGTGTAGATAAGAGTAGGCGATATCTGGTGATCAAGGGGGGCTTGCCTGGTTGCTCGGCAAGAGAGAGGGTCGTCGACCTTGTAGTCGAACCGCCACCGCAGCGGCGTCGGTCTCGTAGTCTACCGAAGAGAAGAGGGGGAAGAAACAATGAATACACGGTAACAGATGCATAACGATGCATGACATGCCAAGAAGCGATGCTAGGCGTGCCCTAACGTGGTAAGAGGGGTACTGGTTTAGGGGGGAAGGCATCCGGGAGGTTATCCCGGTTCCGGACGTCTGTCAGACAGATGAACCGGAGAGGAAAGTTTGCAGGTTCGATAGGTTAGAGACGTGTGGTGGACGAACGGACTGCGTATCCGGATTCGTCTCGTCGTTCTGAGCAACTTTCATGTTGAAATTATTTTAATCCGGATTACGGATTAAAAGATATGATTTTTAAAAGATTTTATTAATTTCTGGAATTTTAATTAATTATTTAATTAATCTCGAAATGGCATTTATGACATCAAGATGAGGTCATCTTGGCGTCATCGACCAACAGGTTGACTAAGTCAACCACGGCAGTGGGTCCCGCATGTCATTCACTAATGACTAATTAATTTAATTAGCCTAATCAAAGTTTAATTAACCTTAGTTAATTAAGTTAATTAATGATTAGTGTTAATTAGTTCGGTCTTAATTAGTTTAATTAATTACCCAATTAATTTAACTAATGATTAGGTTTAACTAATCCGAATTAATTAGTTTAATTAATTACTCAATTAATTAATTAACTAATTATTTAGTAATTAATTTAATTCATTTTATTTCATTTTAACTTGCTGTTTTATTTAAAACGTTCTTTTGTTTTAATTGGGGGTGGGGCCCCACGTCGATATCTCTATCGGGCATCTTGGTGGTGGGTGCGACGGGCGGCCTTGGGCACCTGAACCCGGCCGGGTCGGGGGCGCGATCGGGGGATCGGGGCCATGGGGGCAGCTTGGCGAGGCCACGACGCTGCCGGCCGGCGGCAGTGGCGCCATGAGGAGAGGCGACAGGCGGGGTGGTGGCTCGGGCGGAGCCAGCGTCATGCATGGGGGAGAACGGGGGCTCGGTCGGGGAGGCGGAGAGGCGCCGAACGGGCGAGCAGGGGGCTCGGGCGCCAAGACGGTCGCCACGAGGTCGCCGTCGGGGAGAGGAGAGGAGAGGGGGCCTGCGGTGGCCGGGCCAGTCAGACCTCGGCCGGATCCGGCCGGGGGAAGGAGAGGATCGGGGCGGGGCGGTCTGCTGCATGGCGCCCGATCCGGCACGGGCCGGTCGGGGACACGGCGACGAGCGGGGAGCCGGGGGCCGGGGGGGAACCGGCGCAGTGGCCGAGCCATCGCCCGGGGAGAGGGGGGGCCTCACGGGGGAGCAGGCCTAGGCGGCGGGCTCGAGGGCGGGGAGTCCGTCGGGAGGAGGCCGGGAGGCGCCAAGAGTCGGGAGGCGAGGCCGAGCCAGGCGGGCGGAGGCCATGGCTGGGGCGACGGAGGAGGAGGGGAGCTCCCGGGCGTCGGAGGAGGAGGGAGGTCTGGCGGGGGCCAGGGGGGCGGGGTTGGCACTGGCGGGGTTGGGGTCTCCGCCCGATCCGATCGAGGGAGAGGAGAGGCGAGGCGTGGGGAAAGTGGGGTGGTGGCTAGGGTTAGCCACCGTGGGGAGGGAGTAAGTGGGGGGTGGGCGGTGGGCGCCCAGGGGGGGGGGGGGATGGGCCAAGGGAGGGGGGCGGTGGTCGGGCCAGGGGGTTATCCTCCACCGCTTTTTCCTTTTCCTTTTCTCTTTTTATTCTTTTCCTTTTTTGTTATTGATTTATTTAAAATGCTTTGGCATTTTGTAAATATTAGTGCACCCCACCAATATTAGGTTAGGTATTTTAGAAAACCCCGGAACATTTTAGAACTTATTTTCGGAACCTTTTATCGTTTGCTTCATTTTTGATTTTTGTTTTAGGACGGTTCCGAATTAACGAGAGGTTAATTAACCGAACCGGAATGATTACTGTAGCATAACCACCCGGGCGTTACAATTCCGCGTCAAAAATTCTGTTTTTATCATTTACCTACTCGAGGACGAGCAGGAATTAAGCTTGGGGATGCTTGATACGTCTCCAACGTATCTATAATTTTTGATTGCTCCATGCTATATTATCTTCTGTTTTGGACATTATTGGGCTTTACTATTCACTTTTATATTATTTTCGGGACTAACCTATTAATCGGAGGCCCAGCCCAGAATTGTTGTTTTTTGCCTATTTAAGAGTTTCGCAGAAAAAGAATATCAAACGGAGTCAAACGGAATGAAACCTTTGGGAACGTGACTTTCGGAACGAACATGATCTAGGAGACTTGGACCCTACGTCAAGAAAGCCACCAGGAAGCCACGAGGTAGGGGGGCGCGCCTACCCCCCTCCCCCAGGCGCACCCTCCACCCTCGTGGGCCCCCTGTTGCTCCACCGACGTACTTCTTCCTCCTATATATACATACGTACCCCCAAACGATCAGATATGGAGCCAAAAACCTAATTCCAACGCCGCAACCTTTTGTACCCACGAGATCCCATCTTGGGGCATGTTCCGGAGCTCCGCCGGAAGGGGCATCGATCACGGAGGGCTTCTACATCAACACCATACCCTCTCCGATTAAGTGTGAGTAGTTTACCTCAGACCTTCGGGTCCATAGTTATTAGCTAGATGGCTTCTTCTGTCTTTTTGGATCTCAATACAATGTTCTCCCCCTCTCTCGTGGAAATCTATTCAATGTAATCATCTTTTGCGGTGTGTTTGTCGAGACCGGTGAATTGTGGGTTTATGATCAAGATTATCTATGAACAATATTTGAATCTTATGAATTCTATTATGTATGATTGATTATCTTTGCAAGTCTCTTCGAATTATCAGTTTGGTTTGGCCTACTAGATTGACCTTTCTTGCAATGGGAGAAGTGCTTAGCTTTGGGTTCAATCTTGCGGTGTCCTTTCCCAGTGACAGTAGGGGCAGCAAGGCACATATTGTATTGTTGCCATCGAGGATAACAAGATGGGTTTTTTATCATATTGCATGAATTTATCCCTCTACATCATGTCATCTTGCTTAAGGCGTTACTCTGTTCTTATGAACTTAATACTCTAGATGCATGCTGGATAGCGGTCGATGTGTGGAGTAATAGTAGTAGATGCAGGCAGGAGTCGGTCTACTTGTCTCGGACGTGATGCCTATATACATGATCATACCTAGATATTCTCATAACTATGCTCAATTCTGTCAATTGCTCAACAGTAATTTGTTCACCCACCGTAAAATACTTATGCTCTTGAGAGAAGCCACTAGTGAAACCTATGGCCCCCGAGTCTATCTTCATCATATTAATCTTCCAACACTTAGTTATTTCCGTTGCTTTTTTACTTTTCTTTTATTTTACTTTGCACCTTTATCATAAAAATACCAAAAATATTATCCTATCATATCTATCAGATCTCACTCTCGTAAGTGACCGTGTAGGGATTGACAACCCCTTATCGCATTGGTTGCGAGGATTTATTTGTTTTGTGTAGGTGCGAGGGACTCGCGCGTAGCCTCCTACTGGATTGATACCTTGGTTCTCAAAAACTGAGGGAAATACTTACGCTAATTTGCTGCATCACCCTTACCTCTTCGAGGGAAAACCAACGTAGTGCTCAAGAGGTAGCAAGAAGGATTTCTGGCACCGTTGCCGGGGAGGTCTACGCAAAAGTCAACATACCAAGTACCCATCACAAACCCTTATCTCCCGCATTACATTATTTGCCATTTGCCTCTCGTTTCCCTCTCCCCCACTTCACCCTTGCCGTTTTATTCGCCCTCTCTTTTCCGTTTGCCTCTTTTTGCCCGTTTCTTGTTTGCTCGTGTGTTGGATTGCTTGTTTGTCACGATGGCTCAAGATAATACCAAATTATGTGACTTTACCAATACCAAAAATAATGATTTCCTTAGCACTCCGATCGCTCCTCTTACAGATACTGAATCTTGTGAAATCAATGCTGCTTTGTTGAATCTTGTTATGAAAGATCAATTCGCCGGCCTTCCGAGTGAAGATGCCGCTACTCATCTAAATAGCTTTTTTGATTTGTGTGATATGCAAAAGAAGAAAGATGTTGACAATGATATTGTTAAATTGAAGCTATTTCCTTTTTCGCTTAGAGATCGTGCTAAAGCTTGGTTTTCGTCTTTGCCTAAAAATAGTATTGATACTTGGAATAAGTGCAAAGATGCTTTTATCTCTAAGTATTTTCCTCCCGCTAAGATTATCTCTCTTAGAAATGATATTATGAATTTTAAGCAACTTGATCATGAACATGTTGCACAAGCTTGGGAGAGGATGAAATTAATGATACGTAATTGCCCTACTCATGGTTTGAATTTATGGATGATTATACAAAAAAAATATGCCGGATTGAATTTTGCTTCTAGAAATCTTTTAGATTCGGCCGCGGGAGGCACTTTTATGGAAATCACTTTAGGAGAAGGTACTAAACTCCTAGATAATATTATGGTTAATTATTCTCAATGGCACACTGAAAGATCTACTAATAAAAAAGTGCATGCGATAGAAGAAATTAATGTTTTGAGTGGAAAGATGGATGAACCTATGAAATTACTTGCTAGTAAAAGTGTTTCTTCTGATCCTAATGATATGCCCTTGTCTACTTTGATTGAGAATGATAATGAATCTATGGATGTGAATTTTGTTGGTAGGAATAATTTTGGTAACAACGCGTATAGAGGAAACTTTAATCCTAGGCCTTATCCTAGCAATTCCTCTAATAATTATGGTAATTCCTACAACAATTCTTATGGAAACTTTAATAAGATGCCCTCTGAATTTGAGACTAGTGTTAAGGAATTTATGAATTCGCAAAAGAATTTCAACGCTTTGCTTGAATAAAAATTGCTTAAAGTTGATGAATTGGCTAGGAACATTGATAGAATTTCTCTTGATGTTGATTCTTTGAAACTGAGATCTATTCCACCTAAGCATGATATCAATGAGTCTCTCAAAGCCATGAGAATTTCCATTGATGAGTGATAACCCACAAGTATAGGGGATCAATTGTAGCCTCTTTCGATAAGTAAGAGTGTCGAACCCAACGAGGAGCTAAAGGTAGAACAAATATTCTCTCAAGTTCTATCGACCACCGATACAACTCTACGCACGCTCGATGTTCGCTTTACCTAGAACAAGTATGAAACTAGAAGTACTTTGTAGGTGTTTTTGGATAGGCTTGCAAGAAAATAAAGAGAGCCTAAATAAAAGCTAGGGGCTGTTTAGATGAAGACACAACTAAATTAGTTTTAGTAGAGATCTTGTTGTCACGAGAAAGTTATTTGTCCCTAGGCAATCGATAACTAGACCGGTAATCATTATTGCAATTTTATTTGAGGGAGAGGCATAAGCTAACATACTTTCTCTACTTGGATCATATGCACTTATGATTGGAACTCTAGAAAGCATCCGCAAATACTAAAGATCATAAAGGTAAAACCCAACCATAGCATTAAAGTATCAAGTCCCCTTTATCCCATACGCAAACTTACTCGGGTCTGTGCCTCTGTCACTCACGCCACCCACCATAAGAAAATCATGAACATATTGCAAACCCTACAGCGGGAATCCCTCACGCTTGCGCGACACGGAGAGCACCATAGGACAACACCAATAATAAAACATGCAACTCAAACCAATCTTGATTATCAAATAACCCATAGGACAAAACGAATCTACTCAAACATCATAGGATAGCCATACATCATTGGGAAATAATATATAGCGTTGATCACCATGTTTAAGTAGAGATTACTGCGGGTAAGAGAGAGGTTACACCGCTGCATAGAGGGGGGAAGAGTTGGTGATGATGGCGGTGAAGTTGTTGGTGAAGATTGCGGTGATGATGATGGCCACGGCGGTGTTCCGGCGCCACCGGAAGAGAAGGGGAGAGGGGGCCCCTTCGTCTTCTTCTTCCTTGACCTCCTCCCTAGATGGGAGAAGGGTTTCCCCTCTGGTCCTTGGCCTCCATGGCGTGGGATGGGATGAGAGCCCCTCCGAGATTGGATCTGTCTCTCTGTCTCTCTCTCTGTTTCTACTTTCTTGTCTGGTGCCCTTTCACCGTTTCGTATATATATGGAGATCCTTCACTCCGATTGGACTGAAACCTTCGCCGTGATTTTTTTACCAAAAAATAGCTTTCTTGCGGCCGAAGAAGGGCATCAACCGCCTTACGGGTGGCCCACGAGGGTCAGGGGGGCGCCCCCTGCCTCGTGGCCACCTCGGGCACCGTCTCGCGTGGATTTTTCTTCCGGAATTTTCCAAATATTCCAAAAATAAGCTCCATCCGTTTCTATCCCGTTTGGATTCTGTTTGATATGGATATTCTGCGAAACATAAGACATGCAACAAACGTGAACTGGCACTGGGCACTGGATCAATATGTTAGTCCCAAAAATAGTATAAAAAGTTGCCAAAAAGTATATGAAAGTTGAATAATATTGGCATGGAACAATCAAAAATTATAGATACGAGGGAGACGTATCAATGAGTATAAAGAAAGAACCGCTAGGATGCGTGCTAAGAAAGATTGCTTTATGAAAGCGTGTTCTGCAAATTTCTATGACAATAATGATGAAGATCTAAAAGTTATTGATGTGTCCCCTATTAAATCTTTGTTTTTCAGTATGAATCTTGATAATGATGGGACTAAATATGATCCACCTTTACCTAGAAGGCGTTCCAAAAATTCGGAGTTTTTAGATCTTGATGCTAAAATTGATAAAAGTGGGATTAAAGAAATCAAAACTTTAGATGTTAATAAACCCACTGTTTTGGATCTCAAGGAATTTAATTATGATAATTTCTCTTTGATAGATTGTATTTCCTTGTTGCAATCCGTGCTAAATTCTCCTCATGCTTATAGTCAAAATAAAGCTTTTACCAAACATATCGTTGATGCTTTGATGCAATCTTATGAAGAAAAGCTTGAGTTGGAAGTCTCTATCACTGGAGAACTTTATGATGAGTGGGAACCTACTATTAAAATTAAGATTAAAGATCATGAATGCTATGCTTTGTGTGATTTGGGTGCTAGTGTTTCCACGATTCCAAAAACTTTGTGCGATTTGTTAGGTTTCTGTGATTTTGATGATTGCTCTTTAAATTTGCACCTTGCGGATTCCAACATCAAGAAACCTATGAGAAGAATTAATGATGTTCTTATTGTTGCAAATGGGAACTATGTGCCCGTAGATTTTATCGTTCTTGATATAGATTGCAATCCTTCATGTCCTATTATTTTTGGTAGACCTTTCCTTAGAACGATTTATGCAATTATTGATATGAAGGAAGGGAATATTAGATTCCAATTTCCATTAAAGAAAGGCATGGAACACTTCCCTAGGAAGAAAATAAAATTACCATATGAATCTATCATGAGAGCCACTTATGGATTGCCTACCAAAGATGGCAATACCTAGATCTATCCTTGCTTTTATGCCTAGCTAGGGGCGTTAAACGATAGCGCTTGTTGGGAGGCAACCCAATTTTATTTTTAGTTTTTGCTTTTTTGCTTCTGTTTAGGAATAAATATTTGTTCTAGCCTCTGGTTAGATGTGTTTTTATGTTTTAATTAGTGTTTGTGCCAAGTTAAACCTATAGGATCTTCTTGGATGATAGTTATTTGATCTTGCTGTAATTTCCAGAAACTTTCTGATCACGAAAACAATTGTTAAGAATCACCAGCACGTGATAAAATACTGATTCCAATTGCTGCTGATCAATAAACAAATTTCCTAGGTCTTCCTATTTGGGCTGATTTTTGGAGTTCAGAAGTGTGAGTTAGTTACAGATTACTACAGACTATTCTGTTTTGACAGATTCTGTTTTTCGTGTGTTGTTGCTTATTTTGATGAATCTATGGCTAATAAAATAGTTTATAAACCATAGATAAGTTTTAATACAGTAGGTTTAACACCAATATAAATAAAGAATGAGTTTATTACAGTACCTTGAAGTGGTCTTTTGTTTTCTTTTCGCTAACAGACTCACGAGATTTTCCGCTAAGTTTTGTGTTGTGAAGTTTTCATGTTTTGTGTGAAAGATTTGATGGATTTTGGAACAAGGAGTGGCAAGAGCCTAAGCATGGGGATGCCCATGGCACCCCCAAGATAATCTAAGGACACCAAAAAGGCAAAGCTTGGGGATGCCCCGGAAGGCATCCCCTCTTTCGTCTACTTCCATCAGTAACTTTACTTGGAGCTATATTTTTATTCACCACATGATATGTGTTTTGCTTGGAGCGTATTGTATGATTTGAGTCTTTGCTTTTTAGTTTACCACAATCATCCTTGCTGTACACACCTTTTGAGAGAGACACACATGATTCGGAAATTATTAGAATACTCTATGTGCTTCACTTATATCTTTTGAGCTATATAGTTTTGCTCTAGTGCTTCACTTATATCTTTTAGAGCACGGTGGTGGATTTTTTTTATAGAAAATATTGATCTATCATGCTTCACTTATATTATTTTGAGAGTCTTAAAACAGCATGGCCATTTGCTTTAATTAATATCATGAGAAAATTGATGCTTGATAATTGTTTCGAGATATAAAGGTGGTAATATCATAGTTGTGCTAGTTGAGTAATTGTGGAATTGAAAAATACATGTGTTGGAGTTTGTGATTCCTGTAGCATGCACGTATGGTGAACCGTTATGTAACGAAGTCGGAGCATGAAGTATTTGTTGATTGTCTTCCTTTGTGTGGCGGTCGGGATCGCGCGATGGTTAACTCCTACCAACCTTCCCCTAGGAGCATGCGTAGTAGTACTTTGCTTCGAGGGCTAATAAATTTTTGCAATAAGTATATGAGTTCTTTATGGCTAATGTGAGTCCATGGATTATCGCACACTTACCTTTCCAATTTTCTAGCCTCTTGATTGCAGCATTGCCCTTTCTCACCTTGAGAGTTGGTGCAAACTTAGCGGTGCATCCAAACCCGTGATATGATATGCTCTTTCACATAAACCTCCTTATATCTTCCTCAAAACAGCCACCATACCTACCTATCATGGCATTTCCATAGCCAGTCCGAGATATATTGCCATGCAACTTTCCACCATTTCATTTATCATGACATACTCCATCATTGTCATATTGCTTTGCATGATCATGTAGTTGACATTGTATTTGTGGCAAAGCCACCGTTCATAATTCTTTCATACATGTCGCTCTTGATTCATTGCATATCCCGGTACACCGCCGGAGGCATTCATATAGAGTCATATTTTGTTCCAAGTATTGAGTTGTAATTCATGAGTTGTAAGTAAATAAAAGTGTGATGATCATCATTATTAGAGCATTGTCCCAAGTGAGGAAAGGATGATGGAGACCATGATTCCCCCACAAGTCGGGTTGAGACTCCGGACTAAAAAAAGAGGCCATAAAAAAAGAGAAAGGCCCAAATAAAAAAATGAGAGAAAAAGAGAGAAGGGACAATGTTACTATCCTTTTACCACACTTGTGCTTCAAAGTAGCACCGTGATCTTCATAATAGAGAGTCTCTCATTTTGTCACTTTCATATACTAGTGGGAATTTCATTATAGAACTTGGCTTGTATATTCAAATGATGGGCTTCCTCAAAAGCCCGAGGTCTTCGTGAGCAAGCAAGTTGGATGCATACCCACTTAGTTTCTTTTTGAGCTTTCATACACTTATAGCTCTAGTGCGTTCGTCGCATGGTAATCCCTACTCCTCGCATTAACATCAATTGATGGGCATCTCCATAGCCCATTGATTAGCCTTGTTGATGTGAGACTTTCTCCTTTTTTGTCTTCCCACATAACCCCTACCATTATACCTTATTCCACCATAGTGCTATATCCATGGCTTGCGCTCATGTATTGCGTAAGAGTTGAAAATGCTTGAAGCGCATTAGGGTATGAACCAATTGCTTGGCTAAAACCGGGTCGTACATGATATGAATATTTTGTGTGGGAAGATGGAGCATAGCCAGACTATATGATTTTGTAAGGATAACTTGCTTTGGCTATGTTATTTTGATAAGACATAATTGCTTAGTTAGTATGCTTGAAGTATTATTGTTTTTATGTCAACATTAAACTTTTATCTTGAATCATATCAAATCTGAACATTCATGCCATAATAAGAAGAATTATATTGAAATTATGCCAAGTAGCATTCCGCATCAAAAATTATGTTTCTATCATTTACCTACTCAAGGACGAGCAGGAATTAAGCTTGGGGATGCTTGATACGTCTCCAACGTATCTATAATTTTTGATTGCTCCATGCTATATTATCTTCTGTTTTGGACATTATTGGGCTTTACTATTCACTTTTATATTATTTTCGGGACTAACCTATTAACCGGAGGCCCATCCCAGAATTGCTGTTTTTTGCCTATTTAAGAGTTTCGCAGAAAAAGAATATCAAACGGAGTCAAACGGAATGAAACCTTTGGGAACGTGATTTTCTGAACGAACATGATCCAGGAGACTTGGACCCTACGTCAAGAAAGCCACCAGGAAGTCACGAGGTAGGGGGGCACGCCTACCCCAGCGCACCCTCCACCCTCGTGGGCCCCTGTTGCTCCACCGACGTACTTCTTCCTCCTATATATACATATTACACCCAAACGATCGACATCGGAGCCAAAACCTAATTCCACCGCCGCAACCTTCTGTATCCCACGAGATCCCATCTTGGGGCCTGTTAGAAGTTCACGGAAGGGCATCGATCACGGAGGGCTTCTACATCAACACCATAGCCTCTCCGATTAAGTGTAAGTAGTTTACCTCAGACCTTGGGTCCATAGTTATTAGCTAGATGGCTTCTTCTCTCTTTTGGATCTCAATACAATGTTCTCCCCTCTCGTGGAGATCTATTCAATGTAATCTTCTTTTTGCGGTGTGTTTGTTGAGACCGTGAATTGTGGGTTTATGATCAAGATTATCTATGAACAATATTTGAATCTTCTGAATTCTTTTATGTATGATTGATTATCTTTATAAGTCTCTTCGAATTATCAGTTTGGTTTGGCCTACTAGATTGATCTTTCTTGCAATGGGAGAAGTGCTTAGCTTTGGGTTCAATCTTGCGGTGTCCTTTCCAAGTGATGATGGGGAAGCAAGGCACGTATTGTATTGTTGCCATCGAGGATAACAAGATGGGTTTTTATCATATTGCATGAATTTATCCTCTACATCATGTCATCTTGCTTAAGGCGTTACTCTGTTCTTATGAACTTAATACTCTAGATGCATCTTTGGATAGCGGTCGATGTGTGGAGTAATAGTAGTAGATCTTTGGCGAGTCGGTCTACTTGTCTCGGACGTGATGCCTATATACATGATCATACCTAGATATTCTCATAACAATGCTCAATTCATCAATTGCTCAACAGTAATTTGTTCACCCACCGTGAAATACTTATGCTCTTGAGAGAAGCCACTAGTGAAACCTATGCCCCCCGGGTCTATCTTCATCATATTAATCTTCCAACACTTAGTTATTTCCGTTGCTTTTTTACTTTGCTTTTATTTTACTTTGCATCTTTATCATAAAAATACCAAAAATATTATCCTATCATATCTATAAGATCTCACTCTTGTAAGTGACCGTGTAGGGATTGACAACCCCTTATCGCGTTGGTTGCGAGGATTTATTTGTTTTGTGTAGGTGCGAGGGACTCGTGCGTAGCCTCCTACTGGATTGATACCTTGGTTCTCAAAAACTGAGGAAAATACTTACGCTACTTTGCTGCATCACCCTTCCCTCTTCAAGGGAAAACCAACGCAGTGCTCAAGAGGTAGCAGAGGCAACTCAATATCATCCTCCCATATAGTTATACCAAGAAAATTAGCTAAAAGGGTTGCATAAATTCCACCAAAGAAATCTCCATTAAATCTATTATGATGCAACCTACGTGCAATAATGGCTCCCAGATTATAATGTTTATCTCCTAACACAAAGACTCCACGAGAATCTCGAGGTCAGGGACACACATGTGACATGCTTCGTCCTTACCATTTATGCACCTACCTATGAAGAGAGCAAAATAATGTATAGCAGGAAATGAATGCTCCCTATGGTAGCTTGTGCTATGTCTCTAGATTCCCCCACAGTTATACTAGTAAGAAAATCTCTAAATTCAGATTTGCGAGGTTCACTAGTACTACCTCATTGTGGAAGTTTGCAAGCAGTGGTAAAATCCTCAAAGTCCATAGTATAAGAATTTTCATAAAGATCAAATAGGACAGTTTGAGAATTTTGTGAAGATGAAAATTCAAACCTCCTCACAAAGGAACTAGTGAGATAGTGGTACTGACGGCACTTATTTGCCTCGAAGCTCACAAGATCAGCGTTACGCATATATGCGTTAAATTCTTCCTTGATTCCTGCTTGATCCATGAAGTCCTCAGAAGGCCATTCACAAGGCCGCACTGGAGCGTCCCTTGGTGGTTCTTCATCAGAATCATTGCAAGCCTGGGTCCTTGCTTCCTTGAAGGACCACCTTGGTACATTTTCCTAAACATATTTCTTCCTCTGAAAAAATTCTGAAATTTTTAGTAACTACAAATAAAAGTGAACTAAGCTCAACAAAATCGATAGCAACTACTCATACAAGTGCCTAGAGCTCATATCATGCATTAGAACTACTTGGAACCATATAAATTTGACATGCAATCTCAAGAACATGGTCACCTAGGCAGCACAAATTTGCAATGAATAAAGCACTAGAGCAAAAACTAATTGGACCAATGGAGGAGTCACATACCAAGGAACAATCCCCCAAAGCAGTTTTGTGAGAGGTGCTTTGAGCAAGGAGATCGAAAATCGCAGCAAAATGAGCTAGAACTCGTGCTTGAGCTGGATGGTGATTTTTTTGGGAGGAAGAAGAAGTGTGTGGGTGCAGGAATAAGTGGAGGGGAGCCACCATGGGCCCACGAGGCAGGGGGCGCGCCCTGGACCCTCGTGCCCAGGTGCTTGCTCCCCCTGCTGTGTTCTCAGTGCCAAATATTCTCAAATATTCCAGAAATAATCATATTTCAATTTCAGTGCATTTGGAGAACTTTTATTTCGGGGTATTTTTATATTGCATGGATAATTCAGAAAAGAGACAGAAAAATACTATTTTTTACTTTATTTCAACTAAATAACAGAAAGTAGAGAGAGGGTACAGAAGGTACTGCTTTCTAACTTCATCCATCTCATGCTCATCAAAAGGAATCCACTAACAAGGTTGATCAAGACTTGTTAACAAACTCATTCCGAATAACATGGAACCGGAGAAATTTCGAATAACACTATGTTACCTCAACGGGGATATGCACATCCCCAATAATAAGAATATCATATCTCTTTTTGACAGTTGGAAGAGGAAATTCAAAACCTCCAAAAATAATCAATGGAATTTTTCCAATAGAATTGATACTGTGGACTTAAGGTTGTTTCCTCGGAAAGTGTACCGTGTGCTCATTACCATTAACATGAAAAGTGACATTGCCTTTGTTGCAATCAATAACAACCCCTGCAGTATTCAAAAAGGGTCTTCCAAGAATAATAGACATACTATCGTCCTCGGGAATATCAAGAATGACAAAGTTCGTTAAAATAGTAACGGTTGCAACCACAACAGGCACATCCTCACAAATACCGACAGGTATAGCAGTTGATTTATCAGCCATTTGCAAAGATATTTCAGTAGGTGTCAACTTATTCAAATCAAGTCTACGATATAAAGAGAGAGGCATAACACTAACACCGGCTCCAAGATCACATAAAGCAGTTCTAACATAATTTCTTTTAATGGAGCATGGTATAGTTGGTACTCCTGGATCTCCAAGTTTCTTTGGTATTCCACCCTTAAAAGTATAATTAGCAAGCATGGTGGAGATTTCAGCTTCCGGTATCTTTCTTTTATTTGTAACAATTTCTTTCATGTACTTGGCATAAGGATTCATTTTGAGCATATCAGTTAATCGCATATGCAAAAAGATAGGTCTAATCATTTCAGCAAAGCGCTCGAAATCCTCATCATCCTTTTTCTTGGATGGTTTGGGAGGAAAAGGCATGGGTTTCTGAACCCATGGCTCCCTTTCTTTACCGTGCTTCCTAGCAACAAAGTCTCTCTTATCATAACGTTGATTCTTTGATTGTGGGTTATCAAGATCAACAGCAGGTTCAATTTCTACATCATTATCATTACTAGGTTGAGCATCAACATGAACATCATCATTAACATTGTCACTAGGTTCATGTTCATTACCTAATTGTGTTTCAGCATCAGAAATATAAATATCATTTGGATTCTCAGGTGGTTCAGGAATAGGTTCACTAGAAGCATGCAAAGTGTGACGCCCCCGATTCAATCGTACACTAATCATGCACGCAAACGGGTACGATCAAGATCATGGACTCACGGGAAGATATCACAACACAACTCTAAAAACATAAATAAGTCATACAAGCATCATAATACAAGCCAGGGGCCTCGAGGGCTCGAATACAAGTGCTCGATCATAGACGAGTCAGTGGAAGCAACAATATCCGAGTATAGACATAAGTTAAACAAGTTTGCCTTAAGAAGGCTAGCACAAACTGGGATACAGATCGAAGAGGTGCAGGCCTCCTGCACAGGATCCTCCTAAACTACTCCCGTGGTCGTCGGCGGGCTACACGTAGTAGTAGGCACCTCCGGTGTAGTAGGAGTAAATCGTCGACGGTGGCGTCTAGATCACTGGCTCCGACATCTGGTTGCGACAACCAAAAGAAAGGAAAGGGGGAAAAAGGGGAGAGAAAGCAACCGTGAGTACTCATCCAAAGTACTCGCTAGCAAGGAGCTACACTACATATGCATGGGTATATGTGTAAAGGGCCATATCAGTGGACTGAACTGCAGAATGCCGTAATAAGAGGGGATAACTAATCACGTCGAAGACTACGCTCAGCAGCCTCCGCCTTGCAGACATGTAGAAGAGAGTAGATCAAGTCCTCCAAGTAGCATCGCATAGCATAATCCTACCCGCAATCCCTCCACGTCGCCTGTTAGAGAGCGATCACCGGGTTGTATCGGCACTTGGAAGGGTGTCTTTTATTAAGTATCCGGTTCTAGTTGTCATAAGGTCAAGGTACAACTCCAAGTCGTCCTGTTACGAAGATCACGACTATTGAATAGATTAACTTCCTGCGGGGTGCACCACATAACCCAACACGCTCGATCCCATTTGGCGGACACACTTTTCGGGGTCATGCCCGCCGCGGAAGATCAACACGTCGCAGCCCCACCAAGGCACAACAGAGAGGTCAAGACGCGGTCTAAACCTAAGCGCCACGAGTGCAGGGCCCATCGCCCTTAGCACACCTGCATGTTGCGTGGGCGCCCGAAAGCAGACCTAGCCTAACAGGTGTTCTAGTCCAATCCGGTGCACGCCGCTCAGTCGCTGACGTCACGAAGGCTTCGGCTGATACCACGACGTCGAGTGCCCATAAGCTGTTCCGCGTGGTTGGTTGGTGTGTATAGGCGATGAGCAGACTCGAGATCAAATACCAAGATCTCGTTAAGCGTGTTAAGTATCATGACGCCAACCAGGGCCAGGCCCACCTCTCTCTAGGTGGTCTCAACCTGCCTGCCGCTCCGCCACAAAGTAACGATCGGGGCCGTCGGGAACCCAGGCCCACCACTACAGGTGGAACCACCTGCCCCTCACCCCCATCTCGAGCAGATCATAAGTAATGTAACAAGATAAAGTATATAGCATATGCCCGTGATCACCTCCCGAGTGATCACGGCCCGATAATATAGCATGGCGGACGGACAAGAGTGTAGGGCCACCGATGGAACACTAGCATCCTATACTAAGCGAGAGGATAGCGGTAAGGGTAACAAGCTGTAGCAACAATGACAAAGCTATCAGCGAGAATAGGATTAACGGAAGCGGTAACATGCTACACTACTCTAATGCAAGCAGTATAGAGAAGAATAGGCGATATCTGGTGATCAAGGGGGGGCTTGCCTGGTTGCTCTGGCAAGAAGGAGGGGTCGTCAACACCGTACTCATACTGGGTAGCAGCGGCGTTGGTCTCGGTGTCTAGCAAGAGAAGAGGGGGAAGAAAAATAAACATAATGCAAACATATGCATATCGATGCATGACAAGACAAGTAACGGTGCCAGGTGTGCCCTAACGCAGTAGGAGGTGATACCGGCGATGGGGGAAAACATCCGGGAAAGTATCCCGGTGTTAGTGTTTTAGACGAGATGAGCAGGAGGGAAAGTTGCGAGTTCGATAGGTTAGGGATGTGTGGCGGATCAACGGGCTACGTATCCGGATTTGTCTCGTCGTTCTGAGCAACTTTCATGTAGAAAGTATTTCCATCCGGGTTACGGATTAAAAGATATGTTTTTTCAAAAGAATTTATTAATTTCTGGAATTTAATTAATTATTTAAATTAATTCGAAATTGGATTTATGACATCGACATGATGTCATCTTGACGTCGGCGATCAACGAGGGTTGATGGTCAACCTAACCAATGGGTCCCACTGTCGGTGACACATTTAATTAAACATATTAATTAACCTAATCCGGATTAATTAGGGGTGGGCCCCACTATCATTGTCTGATCACCCTAACTAATAGATTAGTTAGGTTAATTAGGTATTTAGGTTAATCAAGTTTAATTAGTTTAACTAAATAGGATTAATTAAGTTAATTATTTAGTTAATTTATTAATTAATTATTTTATTATTAATTATTTATCTATTATATATATATTTTAATTCTTTTTTATAAACCATTCTCTGGTGAGGCCCATGTGTCATAGGCCCGGGGGATGCAGATTCTGGCTGGGTGCAGGCGTCGCTGAACAGGCAAGATGCCCGAGGGCGCCTGGCGACGACGCAGCTAGGCGCCATGGACCAGGCTGGCCGGCCGGTGGTGGTGCGCTGCCGGGCGAGGACGGCAGGGGTCAGGCAATCAGAGACAGGGCATCCCAGTGCGAGGTAGGAGGAGGGAGCAATGGCGGGGCTCGCCGAGAGGCGAGGCCGGCGCGAGGTGTAGCAGGGCATGGGGTGGTGCGGGTGCCGTAGTGGCCTTGGCGGCGAGGCTACTGGCAGGCGGGCCAGGGCGGGCGAGCGCCACCGGAGGAGGACGCCGGGGCCTTGGAGGGTGTAACACCCCGAAATTTTAACCTTGTTTTGTTCATTAAAAATTTTGCCAGGAAACTAAAACTTTTATTTTCTGGGCTCCCTTTTGATGTTTTTAAGTCTTTTCCTTCCTTTTTATCGTGGAGTTATTTCCTTCAGTAAAAACTTTTCAAATATGTTGTTGGACTTGTTTATGCCCTCAAGAAAATCTTTTCTTTTCATCAGAGTAATTATTTATATAATAATTCCCCAAAATTTTATTTTCTTGAAAAGTGGTTTCCCATGATTTTATGGTCCTATTTGTACTGCAACCCTTTCTTAAATTCTTTAAAAAATCCCACCAAAATTTGGAGATGTCTTGTGATTCTCTTAAATCACTTTCATGCAGATTTATCCATTATTCATGAAATATTTTGAGCTATACACCAGTTTTTCAAATCTGGTCCAGTGGACAGATTTGCACTACAGCTTATTTAAATATTTCTTTAGAGCCTTCACCAAAATTATGGGAGATCAATGGTAACATGCAATTCAACATTATGCAAAAACCTAGTGATGTTCTTTGAAGAAATTGAGTGAATCAACCTCCTTTTATTCGGACCAACTTGATGATTTGTACAAAGAACCACATTTTAGTTGCTCCTTTATCCTTGATTTCTTTTCATACTTGTAGTCCTCCCTATTAAAACCCTAAGTCCAGGAGCATGCACCCATTGGATTATTTTTGGTTCATGAAGTAATGCCATTTATCTCCTGTCCAGGATTGAAGTTTTGCAAAACTTGCACTAGCAAGTTTGTACTTTGGACATACTAACTTCACCACCCTCTCTTTCATCTAAAGAGACCCCAGTCTGGAAGATTTGGCCACTCCAAGAAATGCCTAGATGCCTGTGGTATTTTGTCAAACATCTTGAGAGCATGGACAGTTTTGGCATGAGTTCTTGTTTGCATTGTGAACTTGGTCTCCAGACCAAACCACCTTCTCCCTTGATCTCCCCTCTATCACTAACCTAGTCCTATTGCTTGCTAACCTCACCCGAGACCTCTAGCCTGCCCCGGCATTTCGTCGAGCACGTTCCGTGCGTGCTCTGGGCGCGAGCAGAGCACGCGTATTGCACGTGCCGCGCCCGAGCCGACACGTCGCGCCCCTAGTTTTGCCCTAACTGCAGAGCCGCACCACACACTCCCCTACTCACCGCAACACGCCAAGCAGCCCCTCGCCACGTCTCCGGCAGGCCAGGAGCTAGCCGCCACGGCCGCCCGACAGCCCCTGCTCAGGTCGGCGCCGCCCAAGCCTCTCCCGCTCGCCACCTGCCTCCTGGAGCGAAGGCGAGCTCATCCTAAGCATGTCCCCTAAGCGCTGCCGCTGCCACGACGCCCGAGCTACAGAATGGCGGTCGCCGGCGACCTTATCCGCGGCCACCATTGGAACCGACCTCGATCGCCTATTTAAGAAGCCCCGAGCTTGTCCCCGCACGCAGGCAGTCTCAAGCCATCTCCCTAGGACCCTCCTTGGCCAGCAATCGAACCGGGAAGGCCGTCTTCCCCGACTCCGGCCAGTCCGGTCACCGCCGCCTCCCGGCTCCGTTCGTCACAACCCGAACCTCCCCGGCCCTCCCAACACCACCAATCGGCTCCACTTCGTCTTGCAGAGCCGTCCAGACCCCCAGCTGCGACGGACAGCCACCGTAGCACCAAACTCACTTTGCTTCCGAAGCCACCGGCCGCCGCGAAGCTCGCCGACGGCAATTCCCTCCACCTCCAACGACCCTACAACCACCGAAAGGATCACCCTAGATCCGCGGGGTCCATCCTCCCTCAGCTCCCAAGAAGGAAACGCCGTTCGGCGACGATTTATCGCGAATTCCGCCCACTCTCGGGCGAGAGGAAGAAGAGGGAGGAGGACCATCAAACGACCCGATGGGCCAGGCGGGCCCACTATCAGTGACCCACGCACGGTCCACGCTGGATAAGTGGAGGCGCGTTTCCAGAATACGCCTTCGACGTGTACGTTTATATTCGAATCGTTTTCCTTTTCTGTTTTATTTTTAAAACAGATTTTGACCAAAACTTTGACTGAGCTTAACTTTTTAAATACAACTCCAAATGAGTTGATTCTTTTTCCTACCTCTCTCAAATTTGATCTAGTTTATTTTAAAATTTATTTGAAAATTTTTCAAGACAACTTTTTGTGCTGTTTTAAATTTGTGTGTTAATTCTTATTTATTTTAAAATAGGACTTTCGAGAGAGAGAAGCAAACTTTCAAAAGTTTTGGAGAGCACCTCACCCTCCACAACTTGAAGGCAAGCATTCTGAACCCCGGCATAATATGTTTGATGTGTTAGTTGACATGTTCATAACACCACCGTATTTCGGAGAACTTGTTATTTCATGTAACATGATCATTTGCATGGATGCATATTAGTGATTTCCTTGCTGTTGGAAATGAATATACTTGTGATGGTAATCATCCTCATGTGCCTTGCATGCGTGCCAGAAAGGAGTCCAGGAAAAACTTCTGCCTTGGGTAGGCATGAGTTTGTCGCCGGTCTCCGTCGGACGGTTATGTCCGTATGGCATAGCAAGGTATAATGGGTGGTGATTTTGTTGTTTGAAATATATTCAGTATGCTAATCATGCAGGAATACTTAAACCTCTGAGTCGACCATAGATCGAGTCTTGTTCGATAAACCCCATACTTTTTTGTACTACCACTTGGCTCTACAACATGTAGGGTGCAGTTCGATGAAATCGTCAACCCCTTTCCAAAGACACACCGTATAAAGAGGCCATGGTGGAAGATACCGGTTGTAGCTGGTAGGCGTGCCACCTGGTCCGGGGCATGGGTGTTTCGGTTGAGACGAGAGGAGGCCACCCCTTAGAGCGCGTGATATAAATTTGATCCCATGCTATGCGAGGTTGTAGCCTCCCACTTAGAGTTTTGCTTAACAAGTGTCATGGGTGATTCCAGACACCGGTAAGTTAAGCTGGTGTGTGCAAGTTAGGTGTGTTTTCAACTAAAAGGCCGTAGACGGAATTAGTCCCGATGGACTAAAGGAATTTGTTACTCGTGAGTAAAGAGTACACCCTCTGCAGAGATTAAACCTATTCGAACAACCGTGTCCTTGGTTTAGAATTACAGTCTGGGATGGGTCAGGTGTCGGTCTTAGTGTCGGTCTTCGGGGAGAAACTGTTAAACCAGAACTGGGATCGTAACTTGAGACTTGTAATGATTATGATTATTATTTTGTTATGGACTAACCCGTTATATTATTTGGATTATCAAGTATCCCTGGGATGGTTCTACCTCCTGGATATTCACTGTGATTATTTATAAGCCCTTTATGTGGTGTCATTTGAGGCCTTGGATCGTAACATTGTGATTATTTATTTCCTTATAAGCCCTTTATATGGTGTCGCTGAGACGCCCTACTGTGGCATTGCGATTATTTATTTTCTTATAAGCCCTTTATGTGGTGTCGCTGAGACGCCCGACTGTGGCATTGCGATTATTTATTTCCTTATAAGCCCTTTATGTGGTGTCATTTGAGACACCGATCGTGGCATTGTGAATATTTATTTCCTTATAAGCCCTTTATGTGGTGTCGCTGAGACGCCCGACTGTGGCATTGTGATTATTTATTTCCTTATATGCCCTTTATGTGGTGTCGCACAGACGCCCGACTGCGGCATTTTTCTTCCTCCCCATCGTTGCACAATAATATATATATAAAACCTGCTTGCATGCATAAAATATTTTATTCATGACTGACGATGTGATCATAGAATGTTTTCAAGTACATGTTTGTCATTTATATTATTCCAGTGTTCGTAATGTTTGCGAGTACATTCAAAGTACTCACTGGCTTGTCCCTGGCTATTGTCTTGGCCAGATTTCTTGCTTGGAGAGGAGCGTTGTGATGACAGCCCCGGAACCTAGGCAGTGGAGATAGCAGCCTCGCGAAGATAGGAGTTATCCTGGTCAGCTGTTCCTGTGGATATTGGAGTCCCATAGACGCTGATGATCCACAAAACCGCTTCCGCCGTCAACCATTAGAAACCTTTCGTTGTACTCACAGACCAGAAGGTCTTGGACCACACATTTTGTATTTTGCTTGGAATTTCTGTATCAAGTTTGTGCCTCATCAGTTAACAGTAATCCTGGGGCTGGTGAGCACGACGGCCATTTTTCTGGAATTTCTTTTCCCGGAAAAACCGGTCGCCATAGACTTGGTATCAGAGCCAGGCTGACCTTTGGCTAATCCTATCTTAGCCAGGTCAATAAACTTAGGCAAACCAACCCACTAGACCATAACCGAACCCCAGCCAAGCTTCTCGTGCAAGATAGCCACACAGTGACCCGACGCCTTTTGGCAGTCGGTGCCCAACCTATCAACCTAGCCTGTCTATCGCGCACCAGGGACCAGCACCTAAGGTGTCTTATTCGCAAGCGTGCGAAGGAAGACTCCGTCCCCTTTTACTATAAAAGGGCACGCTAGCCCCAACCCAGCACAGCCTCTACCCAAACCGAGCCACAATGCCTGGCCCCGTCGTGCACAATGAGACCACAGCAACAAGCCTTGGAGGCTTTGTGACCATACTCGCAAACCTCACCCGTCGTGCCTATCGTTAGAAGAGCCACTAGAATATGTTGTGTACCAAGGACCCATGGCGGTGAGAGCCGTCAATTCAGGGCCATTGTACACATTTACGGTAGGAATCTAGCGCCCGGCGCCCTCTGAGTTCACCGGAGAACAACTTCCTTTGAGCCACAAGCCATCCAACTAGCTGCTCGAGAGGCTATAGTTCATCTCCGGCACTTGTCGCCCGAGTTAACGTCGCTTTCGTTCCACTACTACCCAGACGTGAAGGGTATGGCAGACCCCCCCAAGTTGCCAACGGAGATCACGAGACGGATCCGCCGTTGTTGCACCTAGTGCGCTATGTAGGTGCACTAGAGGAACTATTTGATCAAATCACCATTGATCTGATCGCAGCTCGTGGAGAGCTGGTTCGTCAAGCCCCGGCAAGAGAAGAGAACGGGCCCGACGCTGACAACCCAGTCGTGTTGTTCGGACACCCAATCGAGACCTTGAGGTCCGCCCCGGCCATCAACCAAGGCGCTTTGATGACCCCAGAAGTGCTTCGTCGCCTCTTGGGGGCACACTCCAACGGAGTTGTGGCCAACAACCCCCGAGATGGTCATCACCGCTACCCCGAGCTTGCAGCCCCTCAACCCTCTCCAGCTAATTCCGACGGTGAGAACCATGTAGGAGCCTCGACATCCACAAGGAACGCCCGCTTGGATGTAAACGAGGTAGACTAGGTCACTCGAGTAGTGTCGAGTCCCAGTGTAACCTCGCTTTGTAATCGTGTGACCTTGTAATAGACGCCGCCTGCCGTCGTGCCTTTTTTTATATAGTAGCCCTGCATGGATATGCCAGCATGTGGTATAGATTTCTATTCCAAGCGCAGCTACCAAAACCACCCCGACAAACCCCACAGTGATACATCACTTTTGTGAGATATGTATCTGTGGCTTTGACCTCGAACCTTGGAGCCGAGCTGGCAAATTCATTACCTTTCACCTCGGTAAAATGACCCAGCTCCGGTGCTATAAAGAGGCCACCGCGAGACCTTGCCAAGCATCCCTCAACTTGTGCACCCTCCTCACAAACATTTCTTGCCATGCCGAGCCCTAGTATTTACCTAAGAACTCCAGATGCAACCTCGGGTAGCTTTGTCAAAATATTGTGGGATTTTACCTGCAGTACCATGGGCGCTACCCAGCCACCCCAGTACGAGCTATTCAAATCAAGAATCACCCCTTCCACCTCGAGATATTGGGCAGCCGTGCACATCCCTCCCGTAAATCCAAACCAAGACCCAACAGAAGTCTCCTTCGTGGGGAAATCTATGCCGACCCCACATATGGTCGTAGAAGCTGCTGCATACGAAGCGCTTGCTCGCCTTCGATTCGCGGTACCCTATGCCAGCGAACGAGGGTATTATTACTTTCCGAGCCGTGCAGCACCCGGAGGAGTAACATCTTTTCCCGGTGGACGAATTGAGAGAGACCCAGTCCTGGCCAACCTTGTCTAGTACGTCATCGCTCAAGAACATTTAACCCAACGTGTGATGGGTTATCTCCAGAGCCTCGCAGATTTAAATCCTCAGATCGCCATCGGCAGATCACTGAGGCCCCACCAGGAGAGACACATTCATCGACTAATCAATCCACTTTCCCCGATAGAAGAGGAGTGTATCCCAGTACCAGAGACGTTCTCTCGGGACCCCGTCCAGTTACCGTTTTCATTCTAGACGTCACTGCTGTGTTTATTATTGCAACATTTATTTATGAGTTGTAACATGCGCGGTACCCCGAGTTTGCGCAGCGAGCAATTTCTTTGTTTTTCTATTATTGTGGGTAGTTCTGTTGCTTTTGACTTTAAGGTATCACTGTTTTCTCTCGCGAGAAATCCTGGAGTGAGATTTCTCTTCCCTGAGTTGCTGCATCTACACCTCCTCACGACGTGGATTATTTTATTTCACACAAGCACCATGGCATAGACTCACAACCAAAATCATTCGAGCACATACACTGCTTGCAAAATCTTGCAACTGTGATGCATCTAACTGAGCACCTCCCGACAACAGTTAGCTCCCGACACACCTCACCTACTCCTCGTGATCAACACCACCGCGGAGAGCCAACACCCGCGCCGCAGCATCGCGCCGATCATCGAGGATCATCGCGCACAGGAGCACGGAGAGCCCCAGCACCGCTGCCAGCCCTCCGCACAACAGGATCACGTACCAGTCCAGCACCACCGCCGCCATTAGAGCCTCGTCTCGAGCTCCGGCAAACGCAGACAGAAAGGAGGAGGAGGAGAAGCGAGGTCAGGTGGAAGGAAGAAGAGAAGAACACCTCGGCCGTTTATAGCTCGAGCTCGGTGTACGGTGGGCGAGGTCCACCAGCGCCGCCCGTCGCCCGATCGCCGGTGTTGGAGGCGAATCCACGAGCGATGCCGACAACACACACAGCCCGCAAGTGAGTGCACGCTGCACCGCAGCTAGCACGCCACAAGACTACATGATGCGGCCTAGATGCCCTCGATCTAGACGTCGCCGGTGGAGAAAGCGGGAAAGCGGAGGAGAGAGGAAGAAGAAAGAGCCAGAGGAAGAAGAAGAGGCCGACAAGGGCGGGTTCACTGTCGGCAAGAGAGACACTGTGTGCTCTCGGTGCGACCAAGCGATATTTTATTAAATTTAGAATTTTATTCTAAATTTATATCCAGCATAGAAATCTCTCATTTTTGTCCTAACTGTAGATTTTTTCCACGCCACGCCAGTGATCCACACTGTATTTTTTGCACCACCTTTGCCCTCTCACTGTAGCCGCTTTTGTTTTAATGCATATATCTTTATTAAAACAAATTTAGCAAATCTCGAGGACGAGATTTTTCTTAAGGGGGTAGTGTTGTAACACCCCAAAATTTTAACCTTGTTTTGTTAATTAACAAATTTGCCAGGAAATTAAAACTTTTATTTTCTGGGCTCCCTTTTGATGTTTTTAAGTCTTTTCCTTCCTTTTTATCATGGAGTTATTTCCTTCAGTAAAAACTTTTCAAATATGTTGTTGGACTTGTTTATCCCCTCAAGAAAATCTTTTCTTTTCATCAGAGAAATTATTTATATAATAATTCCCCAAATTTTTATTTTCTTGAAAAGTGGTTTCCCATGATTTTATGGTCCTATTTGTACTGCAACCCTTTCTTAAATTCTTTCAAAAATCCCACCAAAATTTGGAGATGTCGTGTGATGCTCTTAAATCACTTTCATGCAGATTTATCCATTATTCATGAAATATTTTGAGCTATACACCAGTTTTTCAAATCTGGTCCAGTGGACAGATTTGCACTACAGCTTATTTAAATATTTCTTTAGAGCCTTCACCAAAATTATGGGAGATCAATGGTAACATGCAATTCAACATTATGCAAAAACCTAGTGATGTTATTTGAAGAAATTGAGTGAATCAACCTCCTTTTTATTCTGAACTTGATGATTTGTACAGCAACCCCATTATTAGTTGCTCCTTTATCCTTGATTTCTTTTCATACTTGTAGTCCTCCCTATTAAAACCCTAAGTCCAGGAGCATGCACCCATTGGATCATTTTTGGTTCATGAAGTAATGCCATTTATCTCCTGTCCAAGATTGAAGTTTTGCAAAACTTGCACTAGCAAGTTTGTACTTTGGACAAACTAACTTCACCACCCTCTCTTTCATCTAAAGAGACCCCAGTCTGGAAGATTTGGCCACTCCAAGAAATGCCTAGATGCATGTGGCATTTTGTCAAACATCTTGAGAGCATGGACAGTTTTGGCATGAGTTCTTGTTTGCATTGTGAACTTGGTCTCCTGACCAAACCACCTTGTCCCTTGATCTCCCCTCTATCACTAACCTAGTCCTGTTGCTTGCTAACCTCACCCGAGACCTCTAGCCCGCCCCGGCATTTCGTGGAGCACGTTAAAGTGCGTGCTCTGGCCTTGGCAGAGCACGCCAGACAGCGTATTGCGTGCAGCGCCCGAGCCGACACGTCGCGCCCCTAGTTTTGCCCTAACTGCAGAGCCGCACCACACACTCCCCTACTCACCGCAACACGCCAACCAGCCCCTCGCCACGTCTCCGGCAGGCCAGGAGCTAGCCGCCACGGCCGCCCGACAACCCCTTCTCAGGTCGGCGCCGCCCAAGCCTCTCCCGCTCGCCACCTGCCTCCTGGAGCAGTGCGAGCTCATCCACAAGCATGTCCCCTAGCGCTCGTCGCCGCCACGACGCCCTAGCTACAGAATGGCGGTCGCCGGCGACCTTATCCGCGGCCACCGTTGGAACCGACCTCGATCGCCTATTTAAGAAGCCCCGAGCTTGTCCCCGCACGCAGGCAGTCTCAAGCCATCTCCCTAGGACCCTCCTTGGCCAGCAATCGAACCGGGAAGGCCGTCTTCCCCGACTCCGGCCAGTCCGGTCACCGCCGCCTCCCGGCTCCGTTCGTCACAACCCGAACCTCCCCGGCCCTCCCAACACCACCAATCGGCTCCACTTCGTCTTGCAGAGCCGTCCGGACCCCACCATGACGGAGAGCCACCGTAGCACCAAACTCACTTTGATTCCGAAGCCACCGGCCGCCGCGAAGCTCGCCGACGGCAATTCCCTCCACCTCCAACGACCCTACAACCATTGAAAGGATCACCCTAGATCCGCGGGGTCCATCCCCGCCCTCAGCTCCCCGCAAGGAAACGCCGTTCGCTGACGGCGATCGCCGGAATTCCGCCCACTCTCGGGCAGAGGAAGAAGAGGGAGGAGGACCAATCAAACGACCCGATGGGCGAGGCGGGCCCCACTATCGCGACCCACGACGGTCCACGCTGGATAAGTGGAGTAGCGTTTCAGAATCGCCTTCGACGTGTACGTTTATATTCGAATCGTTTTCCTTTTCTGTTTTATTTTTAAAACAGATTTTGACCAAAACTTTGACTGAGCTTAACTTTTTAAATACAACTCCAAATGAGTTGATTCTTTTTCCTACCTCTCTCAAATTTGATCTAGTTTATTTTAAAATTTATTTGAAAATTTTTCAAGACAACTTTTTGTGCTGTTTTAAATTTGTGTTTTAATTCTTATTTATTTTAAAATAGGACTTTCGAGAGAGAGAAGCAAACTTTCAAAAGTTTTGGAGAGCACCTCACCCTCCACAACTTGAAGGCAAGCATTCTGAACCCCGGCATAATATGTTTGATGTGTTAGTTGACATGTTCATAACACCACCGTATTTCGGAGAACTTGTTATTTCATGTAACATGATCATTTGCATGGATGCATATTAGTGATTTCCTTGCTGTTGGAAATGAATATACTTGTGATGGTAATCATCCTCATGTGCCTTGCATGCGTGCCAGAAAGGAGTCCAGGAAAAACTTCTGCCTTGGGTAGGCATGAGTTTGTCGCCGGTCTCCGTCGGGACGGTTATGTCCGGTATGGCATAGCAAGGTATAATGGGTGGTGATTTTGTTGTTTGAAATATATTCTTATGCTAATCATGCAGGGAATACTTAAACCTCCTGAGTCGACCATAGATCGAGTCTTGTTCCAGTAAACCCCATACTTTTTTTGTACTACCACTTGGCTCTACAACAGGTAGGGTGCAGTTCAGTCGATCGTCAACCCCTTTCCAAAGACACACCGCATGAGAGAGGCCATGGTGGAAGATACCGTTGTAGCTGGTAGGCGGCCACCTGGTCCGGGGCATGGGTGTTTCCGTTGAGACGAGAGGAGGCCACCCTTAGAGCGCGTGATATAAATTTGATCCCATGCTATGCGAGGTTGTAGCCTCCCACTTAGAGTTTTGCTTAACAAGTGTCATGGGTGATTCGGACACCGTAAGTTAAGCTGGTGTGTGCAAGTTAGGTGTGTTTTCAACTAAAAGGCCGTAGACGGAATTAGTCCCAATGGACTAAAGGAATCCGTTACTCGTGAGTAAAGAGTACACCCTCTGCAGAGATTAAACCTATTCGAACAGCCGTGTCCTTGGTTTAGAATTACAGTCTGGGATGGATCAGGTGTCGGTCTTAGTGTCGGTCTTCGGGGAGAAACTGTTAAACCAGAACTGGGATCGTAACTTGAGACTTGTAATGATTATGATTATTATTTTGTTATGGACTAACCCGTTATATTATTTGGATTATCAAGTATCCCTGGGATGGTTCTACCTCGTGGATATTCACAGTGATTATTTATAAGCCCTTTATGTGGTGTCGCTGAGACGCCCGACTGTGGCATTGTGATTATTTATTTCCTTATAAGCCCTTTATATGGTGTCGCCGAGGCCCTGATCGTAACATTAGGATTATTTATTTTCTTATAAGCCCTTTATGTGGTGTCGCTGAGACGCCCGACTGTGGCATTGCGATTATTTATTTCCTTATAAGCCCTTTATGTGGTGTCATTTGAGGCCTTGATCGTGGCATTGTGAATATTTATTTCCTTATAAGCCCTTTATGTGGTGTCGCGAGGCGCTTGATCGTAACATTGTGATTATTTATTTCCTTATATGCCCTTTATGTGGTGTCGCACAGACGCCCGACTGCGGCATTTTTCTTCCGCCCCATCGTTGCACAATAATATAAAAAAAACCTGCTTGCATGCATAAAAGATTTTATTCATGACTGACGATGTGATCATAGAATGTTTTCAAGTACATGTTTGTCATTTATATTATTCCAAGAATTAAGTAATGTTTATAGTACATTCAAAGTACTCACTGGCTTGTCCCTGGCTATTGTCTTGGCCAGATTTCTTGCTTGGAGAGGAGCGTTGTGATGACAGCCTCGGAACCTAGGCAGTGGAGATAGCAGCCTCGCTAAGATAGGAGTTATCCTGGTCAGCTGTTCCTGTGGATATTGGAGTCCCATAGACGCTGATGATCCACAAAACCGCTTCCGCCGTCAACCATTAGAAACCTTTCGTTGTATTCACAGACCAGAAGGTCTTGTACCACACATTTTGTATTTTGCTTGGAATTTCTGTATCAAGTTTGTGCCTCATCAGTTAACAGTAAACCTGGGGCTGGTGAGCACGACGGCCATTTTTCTGGAATTTATTTTCCCGGAAAAACCGGTCGCCACAAAGGGGTGCGACCGGACCACCGCAGGGTGAGGAGGGAGCGGGCAGAGGTGCAGTCGCCGGCGGGCGCGCGCACGCAGACGACAAAGGTCGGAGGAAGAGGCCGTGGCGGCGTGCGAGCTTGGGCGCGGGGAAGAGGGAAGGTCACGGTGCTCACGGTGTCGGTAGGGAAATGGCAGCGGTGTGCGAGGAGGGTGACGGGGACGACAACGTCGGAGAGGCAGGCCGGTGGGGAAGCTCCGGCGAGGTCCAGGCGGGAGGGGGGCGATGTCGTTCGGCGGCGACGAGTGGTCTCCTCCTCTCGATCCCGAGAGAGGGAGGAGATATTTCGAGGCGGGGAGAGTGGTGAGTGGGGTCGTGGGGTTAAGGTTTTGGGGGGAGGGGGTTATGGAGAGAGTAGGGGGCGACTGGGCTAGGTGTGCGGTCGGGCGGTGGTGGGCCGTCCGATTGGGGGCTTTTCTCCTTTTTTTTATTTGTCTTCTTCTTTTGTATTTTCTTTTCTTTTATTTCTTCTCCTTTTCTGTTTTATTTAATTTAGGGCATTTAGGTACTTTATAAAATTGTGTCTTCTACACCATAATTACCTAGGCATTTTAACTGCACACTCGGAACATTTTTATTTCAATGTTAGAAAACTTTTGTTGTTTGCCATATTCTTAATTGATTTTTGAATCAGCTTTTGAACTAACGAGGGATTAGCAACAATAACGGAGGTGATGTGGAATCATTAGCAGAGTTTTACTGTAGTCTAATTATCCGGGCGTCACAATTCTCCTCCACTACAAGAAATCTCGCCCCGAGATTTAAGAGGGGTGTAAGGGGGAAAGTTCTGGTTACGATATTCTAACGGATCTTCTCGAAGAAGTCAATCCCTTTCGTTGATGTCTTCAATTCTTTATTCCAATGCATCATGATAAACTTGTCATCATTCCTTCAGGAACTCCATCGCACTTACGAAAGGATAAGGGGAAGCTCAGCTACGACAGAATGCTTTTGAGGGAAACAATCTGGGGTTAACCCATGAATGAGTATAAGATTATCTCTCGAGTTGAACATATAAAATACATCGAGAGTAAGGTACGAAGGTACAATAAGAGGTTCCAAGCGGATATATAGTTGCTCAAGTCCGAACGAGTGAGAAAGGGGTTGAGTGGCGAGAGTAAGTATTGCGTCGATACGAGAATAGAGCACTAGGAAGGTGGCCCATGAATTAAATACTGAAAAGCGTGGGGAATAACCATTAGAAACAGGGTTGTACAGAGAGTCGGGTTTCGATCTGTGGAACTGTGGGTTATGGGCCCACCATGTGGGTTAAAAGTAGGAAGGGCAGAGACGTCTTGCGTGATCATGCAAGCAAGTTATGTCAGAGGGTAGCCTATCGATTATGTCGGCAACAACGTCGATACCAAGGGCGAGGGACGAAGAGAACCATTTTCCTGCTCGTTGAACGAGGCGGACCAATAGCCAAAGTTCCCGTCCATCGATGGTTAACGGAATGCCATCGATAATAGAAATAGGGTCTTGCTGACAGAATTGTACACCGAGGTGTTTACATAAGCAGGAGAATAATACTTCTTAGATCATATAGATCACAAGGAAGGTTAAACCAGACAACGGAAAGGAAAATATGGTTATCAGATTAAACAGAACAATGGAAAGGAAAATGTGTTTAAACACATATTTCAGGGTTATATCCTTCCCAAGGGAAAATAGAGCATGATATCCATGACATGGTAGAAAGTAGAAAACCATTTAGGTAATGGGAGAGAATTTTCATGGCATTACCCATACAACAGTGTTTGGATAGTTGATCAAAAAACATTTTGCATTGTGCTACAAATGTGCTTATTGTAACATCGGAGTACCAGAGACACGCTTCGAGATAGCATTGACTTGGTCTTCAAGCAAAGGTCGTACTCTGGATACACGAAGGATTCATCAGGAACAACTTGTAGAATAAGTCTTATAGTTTCCTCATGGAAGAATGGATAACATTGCTAAAAGGGAACTATAACAGTAGGGCCTCCGACCAGGTGGGCTAGGTATGACACCACCTTACCGGGTCATACAAAGACCAACGTTATAACTCTTGGAAATATGTTCCAACCATCATATCTGACCGAGATTCAGATTTGATTGGTGTCAGGATACCTCAGACTCAGGATGCCTGAGAAGAAAAGGTGCAACACAATTTGACGAGATGACATTGTGAGATTCTCAGAAATGATCTATGGAAGCGAGTTCCGAAACAAGAGTTCATCATGAAACCAAGGATAGGACTTACGTGATCGATTTCAAATTCGTAAGTAATGAAGGTTACCAAGAGTTGTTTAATCGCGGTGTGAACTCGATTCAGTTATCGATGTCTTTGAGTGTTTATTAACTCAAAGCCCGTGAATTTTTTTTTGGAATCAGTGAGAATGTAATACTTGATGAAGAACACATAAGAAGTTATGCAGTTCCATGATAATCTCGAGATACCAGAGGGGGTAATACTCGATGACAGATCAAAGTAGAGGTTGGACTGGGGTATTTCTCTACAGAAGACAAGTGCTTAAACTTGCACGAGAAATAGTATTTAAAGGAGAACATGGTCGGAACCACGATTGCAAAAGGCCAGACCCTAGATATAAGATGAACTTATACCAAAGGAATAGTTAATTTAAGAGAAGATTTAATGATAAGATCTACATCGTGTCCATGGGCATGAACACAAAGTTCAAGGTCGACTCCCACTTCTCCAATGCATAACCTTTCATTCACTTCTCACCTTTGAGGAAGTTGTAGTGTTGAAATTTTATCTGGCAAAATACTAGAAGTGTATGACTCGTGAAAACTTTCGAATTCACACATATTAAGGAAGGCATAGGTTCAACCCATCAGGGTACCGTGGAAATATATACCACAAGCTTCAATAGTAAATACCACTAGCTCGAAAGCCGAGCATGGTTGAGAAAGTAGAGGATACAATTTACCAAAGGCATTATGTATGTGAGGGAAGGCTCACAAGGTTATTGAATATGAAGGACGTTGTTGGATAAAATCCAACAAAGGATCTGTCGGTCCATAATGGAGCTGATGTGAGTATCGGTACTCAACCAGAGGAAGAAATAATGCAAGGGCGTCAGATTATAGAACATCTGAATAATTCGATGCTTAGATCGCAAAGGAATTATGATTTCCGAAACAAAGGATCAGAAGCAGACTGTTTGATTAAAAATGAATAAGTTGAATAGACTTGGGGGTACAATCGACGGCAATTTGATGGGTCGATAACCAGCTCATGTTCAAAATGACGTCTGAGCCGGAAATATAATTTAAAAGGACCAACCGATGATTGCGTGCACTCGCACTCATGTTGAATCAATAGGTTCAAGATGACGGTGTCAAAAGGAGACTAATGGATATTGCCAGACATATGGGAAGCATCCATAATGCAAGCAGACAAGTGTTTGCAGAGCAATAAGCTGCTAAGGATTTTGAAGGATCGAATAGTATTTCGAAGACTTTTGTGGAACACCTGAACAACTGGGGATGAGCGGATACTCAATAAGGGCGAGAAATTATCCGTAGGGGTATTCAGGTGGCAAGGAACTGTAAGGCAGTAGGCACAAAATATTCTTTGAACAATAAAGAGGATTTCAGGGTATCTTGTAATAACAAGATCAACTGGGAATAAAAGTAAGAACGGCAAGTGTATGTATTTATCCTTAGGGGTATTTTGGTGGTAGGGAATTGCAAAAGCAACGGGCACAAAGTCTCGAAAGAGTATCGGAGAGTAACCTCGAAATCTTCTGGTGCAGTCGGCGATCATCTGGACTCACCAGGAGAAAGTGTTTTCGAAACCTAAAGTTAGATTTTAGAAAATCATTTAACCCGAAATAGGGGAGAGATTAGAGTCCCAGAGTAAAGATCGAGGAGTAAAAGATCCTAGTACCACCCAATGGTGATGTGGGCCCGTAAGGCGCACAACCATGTTCGTAAAAGTTTTGTAATGTCTAGACTCGACTTGGCCAAGGAGTGTGGAAGGGGATTCCTCAGCGATCGGCTCGATACCAACTTGGACGCCCCGATTCAATCGTACACTAATCATGCATAAAACGTGTACGATCAAGATCGAGGACTCACGGAAGATATCACAATGTAACTCTAAAACATAAATAAGTCATACAAGCATCATAATACAAGCCGGGGGCCTCGAGGGCTCGAATACAAGTGCTCGATCATAGACGAGTCAGCGGAAGCAACAATATCTGAGTACGAGACATAAGTTAAACAAGTTTGCCTTAAGAAGGCTAGCACAAACGGGATCTGACGAAGAGGCGCAGGCCTCCTGCACGGATCCTCCTAAACTACTCACAGTCGTTGTCAGCGGGCTGCACGTAGTAGTAGGCACCTCCGGTGTAGTAGGAGTCGTCGACAACGGTGGCGTCTGGCTCCTGGGCTCCAGCATCTGGTTGCGACAACCAGAAGAAAGGAAAGGGGGAAAAAGGGGAGAGAAAGCAACCGTGAGTACTCATCCAAAGTACTCACAAGCAAGGAGCTACACTACATATGCATGGGTATATGTGTAAAGGGCCATATCAGTGGAATGAACTGCAGAATGCCAGAATAAGAGGGGAGAACTAATCACGTCGAAGACTACGCTCAGCAGCCTCCGTCTTCAAAGATGTAGAAGAGAGTGGATGAAGTCCTCCAAGTAGCATCGCATAGCATAATCCTACCCGGCAATCCCCTCCTCGTCGCCCTGTTAGAGAGCGATCGCCGGGTTGTATATGGCACTTGGAAGGGTGTGTTTTATTAAGTATCCGGTTCTAGTTGTCATAAGGTCAAGGTACAACTCCAAGTCTTCCTGTTACCGAATATCACGGCTATTCGAATAGATTAACTTCCCTGCAGGGGTGCACCACATAACCCAACATGCTCGATCCCATTTGGCCGGACACCACATAACCGAATATCACGGCTATTCGAATAGATCAACACACCGCAGCCCCACCTAGGCACAACAGAGAGGTCAGCACGCCGGTCTAAACCTAGGCGCACATGGGTCTGGGCCCATCGCCTTAGCACACACAAGACGTTGCATGGGCGGCCCGAAGGCACCTAGCCTAACAGCGTTCTGTCCAATCCGGCCTGTGCGCGCTCCGCTTATTGACGTCACGAAGGCTTGGTGATACCACGACGTCGAGTGCCCATAATCGCTCCCTGCGTAGTTGGTTAGTGCGTATAGGCGATGAGCGACTCGGATCAATTACCAAGATCTCGTTAAGCGTGTTAAGTATCCGCGAACGCCGACCAGGCCAGGCCCACCTCTCTCTAGGTGGTCTCAACCTGCCCCTGTCGCTCCACCACAAAGTAACAACGGGGCCATCGGGAACCCAGCCCACCACTACAGGTGGAACCACCCCCTTTCAAATTTCCATCTCCAACAAGATCATAAGTAATGTAACAAGATAAAGAATATAGCATATGCCCGTGATCACCTCCCGAGTGATCACGGTCGATAGTATAGCATGGCGGATTTGACAAGAGTGTAGGGCCACCGATGGAACACTAGCATCCCATACTAAGCGAGAGGATAGCGGTAAGGGTAACAATCAGAGTAACAATGACAAAGCTATGCAGCGTAATAGGATTAACGAAAGCAACAACATGCTACACTACTCTAATGCAAGCGGTATAGAGAAGAATAGGCGATATCTGGTGATCAAGGGGGGGGCTTGCTGGTTGCTCTGGCAAGAAGGAGGGGTCGTCAACACCGTAGTCGTACTGGGTAGCAGCGGCGTCGGTCTCGGTGTCTAGCAAGAGAAGAGGGGGAAGAAACAATAAATATAATGCAAACATATGCATATCAATGCATGACAAGACAAGTAACGGTGCCAGGTGTGCCCTAAAGCGGTAGGAGGTGATACCGGCGATGGGGGAAAACATCCGGGAAAGTATCCCCGGTGTTCCGCGTTTTCGGACAGATGAACCGGAGGGGGAAAGTTGCGCGTTCGATAGGTTAGGGATGTGTGGCGGACAAACGGGCTACGTATCCGGATTCGTCTCGTCGTTCTGAGCAACTTTCATGTAGAAAGTATTTCCATCCGGGTTACGGATTAAAAGATATGATTTTTCAAAAGAATTTATTAATTTTTGGAATTTAATTAATTATTTAAATTAATTGGAAATTGGATTTATGACATCGAGATGATGTCATCTTTGACGTCGGCGATCAATAGGGGTTGATGGTCAACCTAACCAATGGGTCCCAGCGTCAAGGACACATTTTAATTAAACATATTAATTAACCTAATCAGGATTAATTAGGGTGGGCCCCATCGTCATTGTTGATCACCCTAAATAATAGATTAGTTAGATTAATTAGGTATTTAGGTTAATCAAGTTTAATTAGTTTAACTAAACATGATTAATTAAGTTAATTATTTAGATAATTAATTAATTAATTATTTTTGTTATTACTTATTTATTTATTATATATATATTTTTAATTCTTTTTTTATAAACCATTCTTTGGGCGGGGCCCACGTGTCATAGGCCCGGGGATGCAGGTTTCTGAGCCTTGGAGTGCAGGCGTCGCCCGACAGGCGCATGCCCGAGGCGCGCATGACGACGCTAAGCGCCGCCGCGCCGAGGCGGCCGGCCGGTGATGGGCGCTGCCGGCAGGGCGACGGCGGCGAGGGCTGCAATCAGCAGAAAAGCAACAGGCGATACCAGTGCGAGGTAGGAGGAGGCGATGGCGGGGCTCGCCCGACAAAGTGAGGCAGTCTGGCCTTGGCAGGCGTGGGCGGTCTGGGAGCCATGGTGGCCGCGGGCGCGCCGGCGAGGCCACGGGCGAAGCGAGGCAGGCGGCGGGCGGCCACCGAAGGAGGACGCCGGGGCGTGGAGGGTGCGGCCAACCACTGAAGGCGAGGAGGAGCGGGCAGAGGTGCGGTCGCCCGGCCGCGCGCGACGGAGACGACACGGTCGGAGGAAGTGGCCGTGGCGGCGTCAAGGCTTAGGCGGGGAAGAGAGGGAAGGTGCGGTGCTCACGGTGCGGTAGGGAAATGGCAGCCATGCGCGAGGAGGGTGACGGGGACGACGACGTCGGAGAGGCAGGCCGGCGGGGAAGCTCCGGCGAGGTCTAGGCGGGATGGGGGCGATGGCGTTCGGCGACGAGCGGTCTCCTCCTCTTGATCCCGATCAATCGGGGTGAGAGGAGGAGATATTTCGAGGGGGGGGAGAGAGTGGTGAGTGGGGTTAGGGTTTACGGGAGGGTTATGGAGAGAGGGGGGGGCGATGGGCGGTGGGCGGTCGGCGGTGGTGGGCTGGGCCGGTGGGGCCCTTTTCTCCTTTTTTTATTTGTCTTCTCCTTTTGTATTTTCTTTTCTTTTATTCTTCTCCTTTTCTGTTTTATTTAACTTAGGGCATTTAGGTACTTTATAAAATTGTGTCTTCTACACCATAATTACCTAGGCATTTTAACTGCACACTCCTAACATTTTTATTTCGATGTTAAAAAACTTATGTTGTTTGCCATATTCTTAATTGATTTTTGAATCAGTTTTTGAACTAACGAGTGATTAGCAACAGTAACGGAGGTGATGTGGCATCATTAGCAGAGTTTTACTGTAGTCTAATTATTCGGGCGTCACACAAAGTCCTATCGTTTTTCTTTTTCTTCTTTTTAGAAGGACTAGGTGCATCTAAATTATTTCTCTGAGAATCCTGCTCAATTCTCTCAGGGTGGCCTTCAAGATACAAAGGTTCCTGAGTCATTTTACCTGTTCTAGTAGCCACTCTAACAGCATAATCATTATTCTTATTATTCAGTTCATTGAGCAAATCATTCTGAGCCTTAAGTACTTGTTCTACTTGAGTGGTAACGATAGAAGCATGTTTACTAATGAGTTTAAGTTCACCTTTAACTCTAGACATATATTCACCCAAGTGTTCAATCATATAAGCATTTTGTTTTAATTGTCTACCAAAATAAGCATTAAAATCTTCTTGCTTAACCATAAAGTTATCAAACTCATCCAGATAATGGCTAGCAAACTTAGTAGGAGGGATTTTAGCTTTATCGTATCTATAGAGAGAATTTATCTTTACTACCTGTGTTGGGTTATCATGAACATGAGTTTCTTCAATAGGTAATGGATTAAAACCATGTATTTCTTCAACAGGCGGTAAATTAAGACCGTGTATTTCTTCAATAGGAGGTAAATTCTTAACGTCTTCAACTTTAATACCCTTTTCTTTCATAGATTTCTTTGCCTCTTGCATATCTTCAGGACTGAGAAATAGAACACCACTCTTCTTCGGAGTTGGTTTAGGAATAGGCTCAGGAAGTGTCCAATTATTTTCATTGGTCAACATATTATTCAATAGAATTTCAGCTTCATCCGGTGTTCTTTCCCTGAAAACAGAACCAGCACAACTATCCAGGTAGTCTCTGGAAGCATCAGTTAGTCCATTATAAAAGATATCAAGTATTTATTTTTCTTGAGAGGATGATCAGGCAAAGCATTAAGTAATTATAGAAGCCTCCCCCAAGCTTGTGGGAGACTCTCTTCTTCAATTTGCACAAAATTATATATATCCCTTAAAGCAGCTTGTTTCTTATGAGCAGAGAAATATTTAGTAGAGAAGTAATAAATCATATCCTGGGGACTACGCACACAACCAGGATCAAGAGAATTAAACCATATCTTAGCATCACCCTTTAATGAGAACGGAAATATTTTAAGGATATAAAAGTAGCGAGTTCTCTCATCATTAGTGAACGGGGTGGCTATATCATTAAATTTAGTAAGATGTGCCACAACAGTTTCAGATTCATAGCCATAGAAAGGATCAGATTCAACCAAAGTAATTATATCAGGATCAATGCAGAGTTCATAATCCTTATCAGTAACAAAGATAGGTGAAGTAGCATAAGCAGGATCATATTTCATTCTAGCATTCAGAGTTTTTTGTTTCAGCTTAGCTAATAAATTATTAAGATCACTTCTATCATTGCAAGCAAGAAAGTCTC
This sequence comes from Aegilops longissima, assembly GCA_021605205.1. NCBI lineage: Eukaryota > Viridiplantae > Streptophyta > Magnoliopsida > Poales > Poaceae > Aegilops > Aegilops longissima. The sequence continues at coordinate 593,593,551 of CM038676.1, read as the reverse complement.
TAGCAGTTTCTTCATCCATAACATAGCCCTCAGACACAACATGCAATTTATATTTATTGGGAGAGTCTTCATCATCACTTTCATCAATATTATCAGTTTCAATAATTTCATTCTCTCTAGCCCTAGCAAGTTGTTCATCAAGAAATTCACCAAGTGACACAGTAGTATCAAGCATAAGTAGTTTCATCAAGTATCATGCATAGCGAAGTGGCATAAATCAATAACATGCAGACATATCGAATTAATAGCGAGAAGCAGGTTTAGGTGTATAAGCTTACTCAAAACAGAAGGTGAATCAAGTGCGAGCTAGATGGCAGTTCCTTACCTCCCCTCGTAGTTGAGGGATAATTTTTTTTCTCGTCTTTCAAGTTCTTCATAATGACCAGCAGATATAAATCCCAAGTGACTCAAAGAATAGAGCTATGCTCCCTGGCAACGGCGCCAGAAAATAATCTTGATAACCCACAAGTATAGGGGATCGCAACAGTTTTTTAGGGTAGAGTATTCAACCCAAATTTATTGATTCGACACAAGGGGAGCCAAAGAATATTCTCCAGTATTAGCAACTGAGTTGTCAATTCAGCCACACCTGGATAACTTAATATCTGCAACAAAGTATTTAGTATCAAGGTAATGTGGAAGTAACGGTAATGGTAGCAAAAGTAATATTTTTGGATTTTGTAGTGATTGTAATAGTAACAACGGAAAAGTAAATAAGCTAAGAACAATATGTGAAGAGCTCGTAGGCATTGGATCGGTGATGGAGAATTATGCCGGATGTGGCTCATCATGTAACAATCATAACATAGGGTGACACAGAACTAGCTCCAATTCATCAATGTAATGTAGGCATGTATTCCGAATATAGTCACACATGCTTATGGAAAAGAACTTGCATGACATCTTTTGTCCTACCCTCCCATGGCAGTGGGGTCCTAGTGGAAACTAAGGGATATTAAGGCCTCCTTTTAATAGAGTACCGGACCAAAGCATTAACACATAGTGAATACATGAACTCCACAAACTATGGTCATCACCGGGAGTGGTCCCGATTATTGTCACTTCGGGGTTGCCGGATCATAACACATAGTAGGTGACTATGGAGTTGCAAGATGGGATCAAGAATTCACATATATTCATGAAAACATAATAGGTTCAGATCTGAAATCATGGCACTCGGGCCCTAGTGACAAGCATTAAGCATAGCAAAGTCATAGCAACATCAATCTCCGAACATAGTGGATACTAGGGATCAAACCCTAACAAATCTAACTCGATTACATGATAAATCTCATCCAACCCATCACCGTCCAGCAAGCCTACGATAGAATTACTCACGCACGGCGGTGAGCATCATGAAATTGGTGATGGAGGATGGTTGATGATGACGATGGCGACGGATTCCCCTCTCCAGAGCCCCGAACGGACTCCAGATCAGCCCTCCCGAGAGAGTTTAGGGCTTGGCGGCGGCTCCGTATAGTAAAACGCGATGAATCTTTCTCTCTGATTTTTTTGTCCCCGAACACGAATATATGGAGTTGGAGTTGAGGTCGGTGGAGCTCCAGGGGGCCCACGAGGCAGGGGGCGCGCCCAGGGGGGTAGGGTGCGCCCCTCACCCATGTGCCCAGGGTGTGGGCCCCCTGGCCTTGATTCTTTCACCAATATTTTTATATTTTCCAAAAATAATCTCCGTGAAGTTTCAGGTCATTCCGAGAATTTTTGTATCTGCACATAAATAACACCATGGCAATTTTCCTGAAAACAGCGTCAGTCCGGGTTAGTTCTATTCAAATCATGCAAGTTAGAGTCCAAAACAAGGGCAAAAGTGTTTGGAAAAGTAGATACGATGGAGACGTATCATACGCCGACTTAACAGTGTAGTTGCCTGATCTTTCAAAGGCCCAAGCATAGAAATCCTCACCTCCGCCCCTCCTGATTGGGATGTTTAGAATGGCGTCAGCATCATGGGCAATGAAGGTGGTTCGAATCCACTCCTGCCTCCATGACCAGTTCTCGGGATCTATAAGATCCGAGACTGTCCGAACAGTAGTGTTCAGTGGCTTCAGCAGTGGTGTCATCGAGATGGTCCCGGGTATCCATTTATCAGCCCACACATCGATGTAGTTCCCGTCTCGTACTCTCTTAATGAGTCCCGCACGCAAAGCTTCCCTTCCTGCAATGATAGCTCGCCATGTAGCGGATGCCGACTTAGGCACCGTGGCATGCATAAAATATGTATCAGGAAAGTAGCGACCCTTAAGAACCCTTGCACACAGAGAAGTAGGGTTAGTCAAAAACCGCCAACCGTGCTTCCCGAGCAGCGCAAGATTAAATTGATGAGGGTCCCGAAAACCCATTCCTCCTTTGCACTTTGGTGTCGCCAGATTATCCCAGGAAACCCAATGTAATGCATTCTTGTCAATAGAGTTGCTCCAAAAATATTTCGCCATTGGTGAAGTCAGACTCTTGCATACCTTTTTTGATAGTAAGAATGTGCTCATCGAATATGTGGGAATAGCTTGAACCATTGATTTCAACAAAGTTTCACGACCTGCGCATGCAAGTGTTTAGTTTGTTGGAAGGTCCCCGTAAGGGCCTGTAGGTGTCCGTGTGTTTAGCATTTTTGGTTCTAACAGCCCTCCGCCTCCCTGATAATTTTTTTCTGGCTCCGCCATTGACCACCGTCAAGGCCAAGGTCTCTCCGCGGCAAGAGGGGCTGAGAGTGATCGACATGGAGAAGAGGAGGAGAGGAAACCACACTTTGATGTTGTTATTCACTCAAAGAATCAAGATTTCAATATGGTTTTTGTAATCAAAACACCTCTTTAGTAGATTTTTCTAGAAACTTGCTAAGCTTTACTGTTCAAAGGAAATATTCGTCGGAATACAAACTGGGTCGTGAGGAACTCCTAGCCACAAGTGGCCACCCTGTTCAATACAAATAGCATATTTAGTAAGGTTATGTGCTTCATCATTTGATGCACGATCGTTAAAATAAAATAGAAACGGCTATAAAAATGGTAAACAATCTGTGTCGACCGACCGGTCTCGCACGAGATAGGTCGCCTTGCCACCCACCCGCCACGCATCCTCGCGAGCTTGCCATGTCGTCTGGTGGGACTCACACAAGAGCGTCGTCCTATTGTATCTTCTTTTCTCTCCTTCCAATTCCCCATGACGACCTGTGATAGCCTGACTTATTAGGGATGATAGACTACTCATATCAATAAGGAATTCCTTCTTTTCTGGGAGCCCATTCGGCTCCCGGGTGCGCATGAGTGATGACAAAGTGCACAAAAAAAGACTAGTATTGATCTGTGGGGCCAGTCTAGATCCCGCCAGGAGTAACGACCACCGGCGAGTGTGTCCGGGGCATTACACGACCACTTCTCGCTTATCTGTGGGGCCAGTCTAGATCCCGCCAGGAGTAACGACCACCGGCGAGTTTGTCCGGGGCGTTACACGACCACTTCTCGCTTTCCTTCTCCATTTTGTCGTGCGACCCTACCTTTCCTTCTACCTAGCCCCCGCGCCACCACTGCGCTCACTCTCCTTCCACCCCATAGCTCGTGTCTACTTCTGGTGCTGTGATGGACGGGGAGTCTGCAAGCGGTGACCGTGCGACGGCATCAGGGGGATGGCCGATGATCTCACCCCATCGTGGGGTGGATTCAGACAATGTGTCATGCTATAATGGTGGATGGAACCCCCAAGGAGACCACTGGTGCGGGAGACAGTTACCAGCCACGACTGCAACCTCGCGAGTAGTGTGAGTGAGGGAGTCCCGGATTAGGGGGTGTCCGGATAGCCGAACTATAACCTTTGTCCGGACTCCTGGACTATGAAGATACAAGATTGAAGACTTCGTCCCGTGTCCGGATGGGACTTTCCTTGGCGTGGAAGGCAAGCTTAGTGATCTGGATATGTAGATCTCCTACCATTGTAACCGACTCTGTAACCCTAACCCTCTTGGTGCCTATATAAGCGGGAGGGTTTTAGTCCGTGGGACGAACAACAATCATACCATAGGCTAGCTTCTAGGGTTTAGCCTCTCGATCTCGTGGTAGATCTACTCTTGTACTACCCATATCATCAATATTAATCAAGCGGGAGTAGGGTTTTACCTCCATCGAGAGGGCCCGAACCTGGGTAAAAACATCGTGTCCCTTGTCTCATGTTGCCATCCGCCTAGATGCACAGTTCGGGACCCCCTACCCGAGATCCACCGGTTTTGACACCGACATTGGTGCTTTCATTGAGAGTTCCTCTGTGTCGTCGCCGTCAGGAAGGATGCCTCATCCCGTCTTTAAAGACGGCACTGTTGCTAAAGAAGCTTTGGCTGTCGGCCAAACTCTCCGGCTAGGCGGTTTTCTTATGACCGCCTGTTCGGCCTCCGTGCCGATGATGACTTCTCGGGTCATCGAAAGCAATCTTCACGTTAACTCCGAACTCGCCGAGCAGTTAGATCTGATGGAGCTCTCTTCCTTAAATGAGCTCTTGGATCACATCGCCGCCACAGGAGTCGCTTCTGGACTATGATCGATTGGGCCTAAACCCGATCGAGAGAGATTAACTCTCCCGGGTTACCCACCACATTGTTGTGGTAGAGGAACAATCTGGCGACCTTCTTCTATCTTAAGGACTAGCTACGTCGGATTGCCGATCCTCCATGCGGATTCCCGGAGGAGGGCGTCATTCAAGCCACGAACCTAAAGTCGGGCAGCGGGCTAGATTCATTGGACAACATCCAAGAATCCAAGCTTCCAAGTTCGAAGCTCCTTGGCCCTTAAGTCTCAGATCTGGCGAGGTTCGGATTTAATTCCACCCGCCCACCCAAACATAAGCGACCTATCTCAAATTAGGCAAGAGCCCGCAGAAATAGTACACCATTACTAGGCCAGATTCCTCCTGGTTATGGACAGGATAAAGGACTGCCCGCGGAGGACGCAATCTCATTCTTCTGCAATAATTGCACGGACAACGGGATCCTCAACGCTATAAGTCGCCGTGACATTACACGCTTTGCCGACTTGGCGTCCATAATCTGAAATCTTGTCATGATGGAAAGCGCTGGAAAACTGAAGCAAGATTTTGGGACAATCCGGCCTTGAATACAACCCGATCCGAAATAAAAGGTGCATCATCGCCAGCACACGGGTTAAATACCGTAAAGCAAAAACCCTCTATAGGGCATGGAACCGTCTTTGGAGGGATGGCTCAATGGACCTGTAAAATTCATAGTACTGAGGGCGCCACTCCAACTCATAGCCTTAGAGCATGTTGGATACTACGGCAGGTGGCCAAAAGTGGCGAAGAGCTTCTAGCCCTAGAGCACCAGCCCAGGGATACCAGTACGGTATTAACAGTCTTCGAGACTTCCGCATCAAATAATATGCGGAAACAAACACTCCGTAGCCTTGCCGAAGTCTACCAAGTAGCAACAATAAACCCATGGAGTGACACGGCTGTTACCTTTAATGCCAGTGACGAACCTAAATTCCGAACAGCCCGAGCACCAGCTGCATTGGTCCTCAGTCCGATAGTGGATGGCTTTCGCCTTACCAAGGTACTCATGGACGGTGGCAGCGGATTGAACCTCATTTACGAGGAAACCCTCCGAAAAATGGAAATAGACTGGAGCCGCATTTAGCGAAGCAGCACAACCTTTAGAGGAATAATCCCGATCGGGAAGCATGCAGTCAGAAAAATCACACTTGGATGTGGTGTTCGCACGAGGATAATTACAGGTCCGAGGAGGTCACGTTCCAAGTGGCCCGTTCAGCAGCGGATACCACGCTCTATTAGGGCGAGAGGCATTCACAATTTTCAAGCTATACCCCATTATGGGTACATGAAGCTCAAAATGCCGGGCCCAACGGAATCATCACTCTTGCTAGTGACCGGACATAGCACTCCACCGAAAAATAAGACAGCCGACTTGCGCCCTTGAGGCACTATCCGGCCCTAGCGGCGAGGAACTCACTTCTGTTGTGCTCCACGGTGAATAGGGACGATGTGATACTCGATAAGAGATTCAAGTCCACCTCCTTTAAACCGGCGGACGAGATAGTAAAATTCCAAGTCCATCGAACGGACCCTACAAAAATGGCCTCCATCGGGGCACAATTAAATCCTGATGTAGACGCCGCACTAAGAGAATTCCTACGCGAAAATTGGGACATTTTTGCCTGGCACCCTTCAGACATGCCAGGAATCCCACGCCGGCTGGCCGAGCACAGACTAAACATCCTAAAAGGATTCAAGCCAGTCAAACAGGCTCTTCGGCGTTTCTCTGAACCCAAGAGACATGCCATGGGAGAGGAGCTAGCCAAACTATTGGAGGCCGGATTCATCAGAGATATAAAACATCCGGACTGGCTAGCAAACCTGGTGATGGCACCAAAGAAGGACAAATCCTGGCGCCTATGCGTCGATTTCAAGGACCTCAACAAGGCTTGCCCAAAGGATCCCTTCCCCCTCCCCCGCATCGATCAAATTATCGACGCTACCGCAGGACATGATTCATTGTGCTTCCTCGACGCATACTCCGGCTACCACCAAATTAAGATGGCAGAGCCTGACCAAGCCGCAACGGCATTCATCACTCCATACGGCCCATTCTGCTTCAACACAATGCCCTTCGGGCTCAAAAACGCCGGCGCAACATATCAGCGCATGATTCAGACATGTCTGGCAAACCAGATCGGCAAAACAGTGGAGGCATACGTAGACGATGTGGTCGTCAAAAGCAAGCATGTCGAAACTCTAGTAAACGACTTGAGGCTCACATTCAATAATCTCCGAACATATGACATCAAGCTCAACCCGAAAAAATGCGTTTTGGCGTACCAGCGAAAGCTCTTGGGCTTCATTGTATCCGGTGAGGAATTGAAGCAAACCCAGCCAAGATCCGAGCTCTGTCACAATTGGATATCCCAAAGACCTCAAACAAATACAAAATTGATTTGGATGCGTGGTGGCTCTAAGCCGCTTTATCTCCCGTTTCAGAGAAAAGGCATTACCCCTTTATCGCCTCCTCTGACGCACCGAAACTTCGAGTGGACGGATGCCGCCATGGTCGGACTCGAAGAAATAAAAGCCATATTGGCAACAAACCCGGTCCTGGCCGCGCCCAACATGGGCGAACCAATGCTATTATATATGGCGGCAACTCATCAAATTGTAAGCGTGGTGCTCATTGTCGAACGAGAAACGGACGGACACAAGTTCCCCCTTCAAAAACCAGTTTACTACGTGTCCACTGTCCTAACTCCATGCAAGTCACGATACCCACATTATCAAAAGATAGCGTATGCGGTGTTTATGGCATCCCGGAAGCTGCGACACTACTTTCAAGAGTGTTCGATAACACTAGCCTCCGAAGTACCTCTCAACGACATTATAAACAACCGCGACGCGACGGGCCGGATTGCCAAATGGGCCATTGAGCTCCCCCCGTTCGACATAACCTATAAGCCACGGCGAGCTATTAAGTCGCAAGTTTTGCCGACTTAAATGCCGAATGGACGGCCGAATCCCTAAAGAGTACGACGCATATTCCAACTGGATAATGCACTTGACGGCTCCAATATATTGGCTGGCACGGGAGCTGGCGTCGTTCGACGCCCCAACCGAGATATAGTTCAATCGTACTCGGATAATGTATACGGACTCCAACAACGTGGCGAATCGAGGCACTTCTACACGGTCTTGGATGGCGGTCTCCATGGGCATTCAACGCCTAGAGGTGCGAGGATTCAACTCGCGATATCCCAAATAAATGGAGACTTTGATGCCAAGGATCCGAAAATGGCAGCTTATCGCAATGCCGTCCTAAAAAGTCAGCTCGGTTTGAGGGCTCGAATTTCACCATATAGCCCGGATAACAACCAGCAACAGACGTGTTAGCACGCATCGGCATAAGCGCGATGCCATCCCCAACATATTCCTAGAGAGCTGTTCAAGCCATCCGTATTATGAGAGGAGAGTCCGGAAATAACAACCGGACCCAACCACACTGCCCCACACCAACATTCGACACAATTGGTGGTTACGCCAGCGAAATAACACCCTCATTTCACGTAATAATGGCAGTCATTGCCCGTGGACAGAACCATTCCTAGCCTACCTAACTAGGCAGGAACTTCCGAGGACCAAAGCGAGGCCCGCTGCATAGTGCGGCGATCTAAAGCCTATAAGGTCCATGAGGGAGAGCTTTATAAGAAAAGCACAACCGGAGTCCTTCAAAGGTGTATCTCCGAAGAGGAAGGGCGGAATCTTCTGGCTGAAATTCATGTCGGACTCGGCAGGCACCACGCCGCAGCCCGGGCCCTTGTAGGCAAGGCCTTCCGTACATTATTTTATTGGCCGACGGCCCGGGAAGATGCTCAGGACTTAGTCCAACGATGCGTCGGATGGCAGCTCTTTGCTAATCAAAGCCACATGCCACCCACCGCCCTCAAAACTATACCCATCACCTGGCCCTTCGCGGTCTGGGGGCTTGACATGGTTGGACCCCTTAAAGGGGGAACCCACAAGCAAAAATACCTACTGGTCATGGTGGATAAATTCACCAAATGGATAGAGGCCAAGCCTATTAAGACGGTCGAATCCGGACCGGTGATAGACTTCATATCAGGGGTCGTACACCGTTACGATGTCCCCCACAGCATCATCACTGATAACGGCACGAACTTTACGGCCGACGAGGTCAAACTCTGGTGCAAAAACATGGGCATCAAGCACGACTACGCTTCAGTCTATCACCCTCAAACTAACGGTCAAGTCGAGCGAGCAAATGGTCTAATTATGAGCGACATCAAACCCAGATTAGTGCGGTCACTCAAGGAATCTAACATGCACTGGGTAGAGGAGCTCAACTCCATACTCTGGGGGCTGCGGACCACTCCGAATCGCACGACCGAATTCACACCACTCTTTATGGTATACGGCGCAGAGGCAGTTCTGTCCTGCGACATAATTCATGACTCACCTCGCGTGCGCATGTACGAAGAAAGAGAAGTCGAGCTCGATCGTTCCGCATTCTATCAACAGCAGGTTCGAAGATATCAAAGAAGAGAAGTACGGGCCAAAACTTACAATGTTCGCGAGCTAGTTCTACGCCTGCCGGACAAGAAAAAGGACAAACTCAAGCCCAAATGGGAAGGTCCCTTTATCATCGACCAAGTCCTGACCGGTGGAGCGTACCGTCTGCGAGATGCATCGGATAACCGACTCGAGCCGAACCCATGGAACGCAGCCCGTCTCCGAAGATTCTACGCCTAGCGCCGGATTCTGAGTTCGTCTCCTTCCTCTGTCCATATTTTACACTTTAGTTGTCTTCTATTTTTCTCCTTCTCCCTCCTTTTTTTCCCAGCCTTCGAAGGCTTGTTAGCGCATTGTTCGCACACACTTGACGCGCTATCCGCGCTCATTGTACCTGGGGGCTTCTTTCACAGAAGCTTATTTATAAGGGCTTCATGCCCAATACATGTGTCACACTTCCGCATGTACCTTTTATTCACCATTATATGCATCGATATGACTTAAGTTTTGGCCAAGCTGGGTTGCCTGGCTCCTGTGCTTACCCCTACGTTCCCGATTGTTCGGCTAGGTGGTAAAGGGAGCACCTCTGCGATTGTTACTGCGGGTCAGCCGGATGTGTACCTCAGACTGGGTGAAGCCGAAAGCTAGCGTTCTTAAGAGAATATTCGGTCGGTGAACTAAAAGAAGATTTCTTACCTATTTATTTATCTGCCCCCAGATGTTTTTCTGCTTTTTTGCAGTCCGACATGCACTTTAGGGCATGCCTCCCGAAAAAGGAACCCCTAACGGAACTATTCTCCTTTGGAAGATGTTTCTTACTAACCATGTAATATAACATAACTAGTTGGGCACTTGTCTGATAAAGCACTAATGACCCCTACGCCTGGTCTCCACGCATGCCCGGTTTTTATATAACCGCGAGGGTATTCGGACACACTCCGGACTACTGGGTCCCGAGGTTGAAGCGAAAAGGTCCGCTATGACAAATGATCTACAATCCGTCTAGAAGGCATTTTACATGTCACCTTAAATTACATAGTCAATTTGACTGATTGTATTCCTCTTCAATGCCATCTAACAGGCTGTCTAGTTTACAGTCCTGCTGGGAATACTTTGCGGCCAATTCTACCTGGCCGTACACTAAGCTCACAGGGATCTCCTTCCCATCGGGCCCCACAGGTCCGACCTCGGCCATGTGGTTTGGGTCAGCCTTCGTGTACCGCGTCTTCACCATGGCCCAGGCCTCCCTGGCGCCTTGACGGCAGGCCGATATCTTCCATAATCGGAAGCGCCGCCGTGCTCCCTAGAGCCTCTCGGCAAGCTCCCCAAGGCCTTCGGGCAGGGAGACAAATGGCCACAAGGCCTGGGCGACGCCTTTCATCACCTGCCGAACTCGTTCGTGCAGTTGTAAGAGCTCGGGAAGAAGGTCACCCGTGAACCGGCATTTCTCTGCAGGGGCGGCTGTGAGCATACCTCTGAGACATAACTCTGTTAGTCGACTTCCTCGCCGAACTCTTTTTTCAAAGTTCGTTTAAGCACATACTAAAAATGCCGCGTCGAAGCCGCCGATTCTCCTTAACGGAGTCAGACAGCTGGGCACGAACATCTTTTAGTTCCTCACCCAGCTAGGTGTTGGCATCTTGGAGATTATTTTTCTCCTGCCTCACCCTCGTAAGCACGTTCTCGCCGGCCTTTAACCGGCGCAAGAGTTGTTGCTTGTCCGGATCTACCCCGGCACCATCTGCAATGTTATTGTCAGATTTATACACACGCCGCACTTCACAATATACTTATCTTTTAAAAGCGTATATTACCAGAGGGGGTCTCTTTGGCTTCCCCTGTCGCGGCTTGTGCGGCCTCAAGTTGGGCTTTGCACTCTCCAAGCTCCTGGGACAGTTGGGTATTCTTCTCTATAAGATCCTGCACAATAAATGATCCTTAAATCAGTTATTCTAACTATTTCAAGTCTCGGGGGCTACTGGCATATATAACTGTTAAATTTCCTCACTCGCATGTCTTTTACATACTGCTCCGTTGCTCTGGTAGACCATCTTGAGCGGCACGGAGGTGCGCATCTCCCGAATTGAAGGCGTTCAATGCCTCTTGGGAGAAACATGTGTCACGAAGAATTGACCGGCGGCGCCTGTGATTCATGGCACTCTCCACCTCAGAGTTGGTGGCGGACAATCTGTCGGCATCCTCTGTCAGAGGAGCATCCGACGCATGCCTCGTGTTCGCCTCCGCTTCGGGGCCTGGCTTTGGAGCCTGGCTGGCGGAGGCTCGATTGGCAACCTCTCCGGATATAGTCCGGCGAGCGCTCTTTTTCCTGAAGAGGGCACGGCGTTAGTATGCCTTCGAAATAAAACACTGGAATAAGGTGACACGCCATACCGTTGCGCCGGCGTTTCAATCCGGACCGCACTCCTTTTTAGCCTGCTGGGCCGTGCTGCCCTTGTTGGCTAGCCGCCGCAGGCTCGGCCTTCCGCCTCAAGGGCTCCCCCTGCAAAACACCGTTGGTATACGGTGATAAAAAATAAGCACGGATGAATCATTCTCAAAGTATTGGGGCTTCGGTCTCAGTTACCTGTGAGGCTGGAAGTATTCCGGGGTAATCGGCCCTAATGGCAACCAGGGCATTATCAATGCTCAGTTCGTGAAATACCCCATCGATCAGCTCCACCGATATGTCCGGATCCTCTTGGGAGGCCGAATCGAGGAACCGTTCCGGATCTTTGGGTTGTGGAGGCAGGCTGTTTATATCCTTTACGGCCTGGCGCAGTTCTTGCATCGAAATCACAAAATGAGATACTTGACTATGTGAATATGGATCGGATGGGCAAAAAGAAATGTCCGCTTACCCAGCTTGGAGGATTGTTCATAGAAAATCCGTCCTGTGGATTGACGCGAAGAAATTCCTCCTCTTCTCCCTTGTACAATGCGGACAAGGTCTTCATCAGATCGGCGACCGATCCCGGCCCCTTACGGCCATGGCGGGTGGCATCATCCTCCCCGTTGAAATCCCACATGGGGTGGCCTCTATACTGGAGCGGCTGCACCCCCGCATAATGCATGTGTCCATGACCCCGATCATGGTCAGTCCGGAATGAGCCAACAACCTTATTCGGCTCATCAGGTAAAGGACGTCCCTGTCATTTTCCCTCTGAGGGCTCCATGGACGCCAGCTTAGGCGTTTCTTCAAAGGAGCATTACTGAACTCTGGGAGGGCGATCCGAACAGGGTCCGGCAGAGGGACATCTTCTATATAAAACCATTCCGAAGGCCAGTCTTCGGACGCCTTCTTCGGGGTTCCGGATAGATATCTGGTCCCGGCGATGTGCCATAGTTAGGCTCCGCCCACTTGACATATTGACCCCTCCTGAGAACGGGGTACGAGGCAGAACAACCTCTTCCACAGCGCGAAATGAGCCTCGATGCCCAAAAACAGCTCGCAAAGGGCCACGAAGCCCACAATATGCAGAATGGAGGTAGGCGTAAGGTTGTGCAACTGGAGGCCATAGAACTCCAGGAGCCCCCGGAGAAATGGATGAATTGGAAATCCAAGCCCTCTTATCAAATAAGGGACAAGGCATACCCGCTCTCCTTGGGAGGGACTGGGGACGCTCTCCGCTTGTTTTCCGCCCTTATAGGTGGCGAGTCCGGCTCGAACCGGAACCATGAAGGCTGGGGGAAGAAATCCCTTGGTTTGGAGCGTCACTAGCTCGCTGTCTTGGGGCAGCATCTCTCCCAATCTCGTGCCGAGGACCGGAGGCGAGAGGAGGAGCCGCGTCGACCGTCCATGACGGAATGGATTTCTGTCAGATGCGTTCCGATGAAATCTCGCGAAGGGAAGATGGTGTGATTCGGATCTAGATCCTCGTCTCTTATATAGGCAGCTCATTTGTGCAGCTAGGGGGGTAAATGTAAAAATACCCTGGCTTTTCGCAATCGTTCAACACGTGGAAGATGGCCATTACTGGGCATGGAGCCAAGGAGCGCGATATTTACGAGAAGCCGGACAATATTCAACAGGTACACAGGATTTGGAGAAGAACCCGCCTTGCAATGCCGAAGACAATCTACGCGTCGGACTCTTCGTCATTGAAGCCTGGTTCGGGGGCTACTGAGGGAGTCCCGGATTAGGGGGTGTCCGGATAGCCGAACTATAACCTTTGGCCGGACTCCTGGACTATGAAGATACAAGATTGAAGACTTCGTCCGTGTCCGGATGGGACTTTCCTTGGCGTGGAAGGCAAGCTTGGCGTCGGATATGTACATCTCCTACCATTGTAACCGACTCATGTAACCCTAACCTCTTGGTGCCTATATAAACCGAAGGGTTTTAGTCCGTGGGGCGAACAACAATCATACCATAGGCTAGCTTCTAGGGTTTAGCCTCTCTGATCTCGTGGTAGATCTACTCTTGTACTACCCATATCATCAATATTAATCAAGCAGGAGTAGGGTTTTACCTCCATCGAGAGGGCCCGAACCTGGGTAAAAACATTGTGTCCCTTGTCTCATGTTGCCATCTGCCTAGACGCACAGTTCGGGACCCCCTACCCGAGATCCGCCGGTTTTGACACCGATAGTGAGCGTAGGACGATGGGCCACGGGTCGCGTCAGATGGAGACAGTTGTTGGGACCAGCGACCATGGATGTTGCAACTGGCGATCAAAGTTGCTAGAACCAACAACCACGGTTGTTGGGACCGGCGACATCTGCGCTCCAAGCGTTGATTAAATGTTACGACCTGCCGCGACATTTGCTGGAACTGTCCGGCTCGCCTCAACGACTGCTAGGATGGGCTAGCACAATTGTTGTAACTGGCAGCCATGGTTGCCGGGACGATGACGGGATGCATCAATCCACAACGGCGACTGCTAGGACCGACTGGCACAATTGCTGGAACCGGCGGCCAAAGTTGCTGGACGCTGTTGGGATACTACGGATGGGATGAGTGTAACTCTGTGCATTCGATATGTGGTTTACATGGTTCGATTAAGTAGGTTTTCTGATTTTTGCGAGCCAACATGTGGTTGGATGGTAGAAGGAAAGTGGTATCCTCAGCCCACCAGGGTTCAAGTCCTGGTGCTTGCATTATTCCTGAATTTATTTCAGGATTTCCAGCGATGCGCTTTCAGTGGGAGGAGACGTTCCCGTCGCGCCTACGGTGACTTAGTAAATCTCAAGATGATATTGCCGGCTCAGTCTCTTGGAGGTGCTCATAGGGATAGGGTGTGCGTGTGTGCGTTCATAGGGATAAGTGTGTGCGCGTATGTATAAGCGCTTGCGTCTGTACTGTGTTAAAAAAAGGTTTTCCAATTTTTTTTCGAGAGTACGCAAATTGCGTACCTTAGCTTTATAGAAGGCAGAGGGTTAATTACAAGAAATACAACGGGTGGCTAATCCCACATCGGGAGCAAACCCAACTCCACTCCACTCCACACACTAAGCAACTACTCAGCAAGCTATTGAACTCCTCTCCTTCTAGCCGCTATCCAAAGTCTTAGCTCTCGAGCAATAATGTCCGCGGCTCCCCACTCATTGGCATTGTTGGAGTGCGAGAACACTCTGCCGTTTCTTTGCTTCCAGAGATTCCAGCATATCAAGATGACGAGCGCGTTAAATCCCTTATGGTGCGGTTTGATGATGCGTTTCCTGGAGATTGACCACCATGCCTCCAAGCGATCCTGCTGTGTTGGGAGTATAGAAAGCTCAATGCCTAGTCGCATGAAGCAAATGAACCAAACTTGGCGAGCATAGACGCATTGCAGCAAGATGTGATCCACCGTGTCCTCTTCCTACTCACAAAAGAAACATGGCGAGCTATGTTCCAGACGCGGTATTGCAGCACCAGCCAAATGAATATCTTGCAGGTCAGCGGCACCCAACATTTCCATATTGCCGATGAGCATTGAAATCTGATGCCTCCCTCGCATAGCATCTTATAGGCGGTGCGGGCTGAGTAGATACCATTAGAGCTCCATTGCCAAAGAGGTTTGTCTTCAGAGTCAGGAACCAGGCTCATACCAATGACCAGATCCCAAAGCCGGATGAATTGCACCAGGGCATCCGTGCTCATATCCCCAACAATGTCAGATGTCCAAGTATGAAGATGTAGAGCATCCTTAACCGTTCTCCTATTGGCGACCTGTGTCTTGATCATGGCTCTGATCATCAGAGCCACCTCAGCGATGGAGCTCCCATTGATCCATCTGTCCTTCTAAAACAACACACGTCTCCCATTGCCAACCTCCCATTTGACCAAGCTGTTAAACGCCATGGTCACCTGTTTGTCGGCCATCAGGTTCAGCCCTTGCCATGGCCGGAGATCGTCCGTGCGCTTGAGCCACACCCAACGCAAACGGAGCGCGATCCCTTGCTTGAAAAGATTTAGCACGCTGAGACCTCCTAGGTAGTTCGGCCTGCACACACGCTCCCATGCGACTAGGCACTTGCCTCCATGGACCTCCTCCGTCCCAGCCCAGAAGAACTTTCTGCATCCTTTGTCAATTTTTTCTAATGCCCACTTAGGAGCCTCCGCTATGATCAGGTGGTGTGTAGGCCGCGCTCGAACCACATGATTGACCAGAGCAAGTCGTCTCGGCCTGGTGATAAGCCCTCTTTGCCATCCCGGCATCAGTTTAAGCACTGTGTCAATGATCGGTTGCCAGTCAGATCTCTTGAGATGCTTGATACTCAGCTGCAACCCTAGGTACTTGATCGGAAATTTCTCCATAGTCCATGGAAGCGCCTCCTTCACCAGTTACTCCTCTTCCTCGGAGGCTCTGATCATGAAAGCCGAGGACTTGGCAAAATTGACGACCAGCCCTAATGCCTCTCCGAAGATTTCAAGAGCTTCCTTCACAAAAAACAGATCCGATCTTATCGGCCTAATGAAGAGGACAACATCGTCCGCATAGAGAGACAGCCGCTGCAGAGGCGTGCAGCCAGGAATCTTGCTAAGCACCTGCAACTCTTGAGCCTTGATCATCATCGTAGTAAGCACATCCATAGCAATGACAAAGAGGAGAGGGGAGAGGGACTCTCCTTGGTGCAGCCCTTGCGCATGCATAAACTTCTCTCCCGCACATCCATTGACCATGATTCTGGAGCTTGCCGAGGTGAGCAGAGTTGCAATCCAAGAGATCCAGCAGGCAGAGAACCCTTAGCTCGAAGCACCTCGAAAAGAAACGGCCAGGATAGCGTGTCAAAAGCTCTCGATATGTCAAGTTTCAGCAGCACACCTTTGGTTTTCCTCTGATGAAGTTTGCGGGCCATTTGTCTAACGAGCAAGAAATTGTCGTGGATGCTTCTACCCTTGATAAACGCAGACTGATTGACACTCACTATTTCTCCCATCCGCCTACTCAGTCTGGATGCAAGTAGCTTGGAAGCAAGCTTGGGCGCACTGTGAACAAGACTAATCGGCCGAAATTCCTTGACCTGGCAGGCATCCGACTTCTTTGGCAGCAGCGTAATCAGGGCTTGATTTAGTCTGCCAAATCCCCTGCCATTATTGAGAAATAACTTGTGGATTGCATAAATAACATCTCCTTTAATAATAGCCCAAGCTTTTTGGAAAAAAAAATTCCAATGAATCCATCCGGCCCAGGTGCCTTGTCCGCGGGCATGTCTTTGATCACCTTCCAAATTTCCTCCTCATGAAATATAGGATCTTGATCCGACAGATCAATATGAGAAATGCCCACAAAGTCTAGATCAATAGTATGCTCGCGAGCCGTAGAACGGCCAAGCAGATCTCTGTATGCCTCAAAGAAGGCACGCTCCTTCCCGTTCTGATCAGCAATGACATGCCCCTCCGAGTTGATAGCAGGGATGAAATTTTTGGATTTCCTGCCATTGGCCACCAACTGAAATAGCTTGGTGTTAGCATCTCCGTCTTGCAACCAGTTCATCCTCAACCTCTGTCTCGCAATCGTCCACTCTAGCGAAGAAAGGCCAAGCACCAGTCGTTTGAGAATGTTCCTAAGCCCTCTCTCCTCATTAGACAACACACGAGATTCTTGAGCACAATCAAACCTGAGAATCACCAGATTGGCCACTGCTATCTGGAGCTTGATGTTCCCGACTCGCCGTTGTCCCCATGCCGTAAGGTATTTGGCACAGTTTCTAAGAAGTATATCCAGACGCAAGAAGGGGTCAGTGATGGATTGGTCGCAGACCCATCCTTCGGCCATGGCATCCAAAAAACCCTCCAGTTTCACCCAAAAAAGCTCAAATCTGAAGCGCATGCGCGGCTGCAAGTGATCTTCCATAGATAGGTAGAGGGGACAGTGATCCGAGATTCCAGTGGAAAGAGCCTGCAGCAAGCACTCCGGGTACTCTAATTCCCAGTCTATCGAAACGAAAGATCGGTCAATTTTCATCATCGTAGGAGCGCTCCTTTCATTGCTCCACGTGAACCGCCTGCCATGGAGGAATAGCTCTTTGAGAGCATTGTCATCCACAAACCGTTTGAATCTCCCCATCATCCTTCTATCTAGAAGATTGTTGTTCTTGTCAGCCGCATGGAGAATGAGGTTGAAGTCACCTATCGCCATCCAAGGTCCCAGGCAAAGTGCCCTCCTGTCCGAGAGTTCTTGCAAGAACACGACCTTTTGCGGGTCCTCTTGAGGCCCATATACCACCGAAAGCCACCAAGAAGCTCCTTCCCTCGGTGTGACAAATCCCGTGATGAAGTTAGTGTCGCGAACCGTGTTAGAAACCGTCGCTTTGGTCGAGTTCCAAGCAATGATGATGCCACCTCGAGTGGCCGAAGCCAGCAAGTACGCAAAACCATCATAAGATGGCCCTAAACATTGCATAATCACATATTGGTCTACATGCTCTAGTTTAGTCTCTAGGATGCACCAGATCGAAACATGCATAGAATCCGCTAACTCCCTCAACGCATCCCTCCTAGCTGGACTATTGAGGCCACGTACGTTCCAGCATACTAACTCCACAGGTGAGTACGACATAGGGAGGCAAGACTCCAATGTCGGTACCACGCCTTCTACACGGACGAGGCCACGAGCTTCTCCATCTCTCCCTCAAGGTTTAGCGGAACTGCTTTACCAAAGATCGCAGCGATCGCCCTTAGTTGTGGCTCTTGGAGAGGCGAGTCAAACATGTCCCGAAGTTGACCAAGGGCTCCCTCGGACACGGCCAGATCGTCATGGGAAATGCCTAATGTTTTGAGCAGGATCGTTTCAGCCGCAGACGCTTTGGATTTAGATCGTGCCGAAGAGCACACTGATCTGGTGTTACGCCGGGGTGTGAATGGGTCCTGGCCAGCGCGAACACCACGCATAGCTTCGATCTCCTTAAGCAGCGCGGGGGGGGGGAGCAAGTTTCTTGAGCAGTCCAGTGCAGAAGGTTTTGATGTTGCCCAAGGCAACCTGTTCCTTCGCAGTGAGCTTATCTCCTTCGTCCAGAGCTCCCACCCCTTGGACGCCCAATCCATGCGACGAGGCCACAACTTGCATGCCGTGCGACGTAGTCATGTCACATGCACATGCAGCATCAACCAGATCCCTAGGCAACCCCACCACCACATTAGCCTGGGGTGACCCGTCCTGGTGAACATCCGCGCTGGCACATCCATCTAGCGCAGCGATATCTGGGCCCGCGGGGCAACTGGGTGGGATGAGCTCCGCCATTGGCTGCCAGCCGTCCGTCTCGGGTTGTGCGGCATGTAGCAGTTCAGGCTGGATCGAATGCGCTTCCGAACCCAGGTTTGCAGCGACAGCTGTGGCTGCCACACCACCATCCTGGGGCATGAGATCCGTTGTGTCCATGAGAGCGGCAGACGGTCCCACTGGCTCCACCACCTTGGCCGTCGTAGACTCGGTCTTGTCGGACCTTAGTTTCGGGATCCGCGTCTCCCCCACCCAAGCTGGCTCTGCTAGCCCAGCTACTAATGGGACGGCCAGAGGGACCGGCGTGGGATCCGCAACTGCCAGACCGTGGTCTCTAGAAGGCTCCACCACAATCTCCACCAATGGATTGGCCTGCACGCCTGCCAAAAGTGCCGGCTCCACCATCTGCGCACCTGGGCCAGCGGACATGACCGAGTCAAAAGCACCTCCAACTCCTGTGTTGCTCTGATCCGCCGGCGATGGGATGCCAAGTGTTGGCATCGGATTCGCCAACGGCACCACCGTGCATGGCCTCGGATTCGAATTCCCTTGTCTACCCGAGCCTGGCACTTGAGGGCCCCCAGCAGGAGCTTTAACGGGCAGCTCTGACGCCATAGGCGGAATCCTCCAGTCCGAGGGCCCCACACGGCCAGCCAGGACTTGCCGGTAGGAACGGCCACCGCCCCCTCCTGCCGCCGGACCGAACGAACGCCGACCAGCACCACGATCATCCAAAACTCCTCGCGTCCAGGGAAGAACTTGCACGTCCCCACCGGGGCCCAAATCATCGGAGTCATCCGGCAGCCCGCTCTGCCCGCTGTCATCCGAGCTCCCTTCCCTTCTCCAGAGATCTGGAGCGAAGAAATCCCTCATCCGCCTGATGTGAATGATGGTGGGGTACTCCAGCAATTGCAGGAAGGATGGACGGCGCGTCGCGGGGTCCGGGATTTGCTCCGGTGGCTCAAGCACCCACAACCGCTTGGCAATCGGCACCTCGTCCGGGTTCACACACCATGCATGAAGCTTGAACAGAGAAAGGTCTTCTCGGCTAGCAGTTTCCGGAGCCAGGCTATCAATCTAGCCAGAATCCCCGAGGAGTTCGGCCACCGTGCCACGCGACCAGGCATGCGAAGGAACACCCTCAATCATGATATCCACCTGCGTCCGCATGATCCTGGATTTCTCTTGAGCTTGACGAAGCCAGGGCTTCACGAAGAGCTTGATGTTGGGGAACGTAGTAGAAATTCAAAATTTTCTACACAACACCAAGATCAATCTATGGAGTAATCTAGCAACGAGGGAAGGGGAGTGCATCTACATACCCTTGTAGATCGCTAAGCGGAAGCGTTCAAGTGAACGGGGTTGATGGAGTCGTACTCATCATGATCCAAATCACGATGATCCTAGCGCCGAACGGACGGCACCTCCGCGTTCAACACACATACGATTGGGAGAGACATCTCCTCTTTGATCCAGCAAGGGAAGGAGAGGTTGATGGAGATCCAGCAGCACGACGGCGTGGTGGTGGAAGTAGCGGGATCCCGGCAGGGCTTCGCCAAGCGCAAGCGGGGAGGAAGAGGTGTCACGGGAGGGAGGGAGGCGCCAGGACTCAAAGCGGCTGCCCTCCTCCCTCCACTATATATAGGGGCCTAGGGGGGGCTCCGTCCCCTTGTAGATCCCATCTAGGGAGGGGGGCGGCTGCCCTAGGGGTGGCTTGGCCTCCAAGCCAAGTGGAGGCGCCCCCACCCATTAGGGTTTCAAACCCTGGGCGCATGGGAGGCCCAAGGGGGCGCACCAGCCCACCAGGGGCTGGTTCCCACGCCCCTTCAGCCCATGGGGCCCTCTGGGATAGGTGGCCCCACCCAGTGGACTCCCGGGACCCTTCCGGTGGTCTCGGTACAATACCGATGACCCCCGAAACTTTCCCGGTGGCCGAAACTGGACTTCCTATATATAATTCATTACCTCCGGACCATTCTGGAACTCCTCGTGACATCCGGGATCTCATCCGGGACTCCAAACAACTTTCAGGTTACCGCATACTAATATCTCTACAACCCTAGCATCACCGAACCTTAAGTGTGTAAACCCTACGGGTTCGGGAACCATGCAGACATGACCGAGACAACTCTCCGGCCAATAACCAACAGCGGGATCTGGATACCCATGTTGGCTCCCACATGTTCCACGATGATCTCATCGGATGAACCACGCTGTCGAGGATTCAATCAATCCCGTATTCAATTCCCTTTGTCTACATATAGTACTTGCCCGAGATTCAATCGTCGGTATCCCGATACCTTGTTCAATCTCGCACGGCAAGTCTCTTTACTCGTTCCGAACACATCATCCCGTGATCAACTCCTTGGTCACATTGTGCACATTATGATGATGTCCTACCGAGTGGGCCCAGAGATACCTCTCCGTCACACGGAGTGACAAATCCCAGCCTTGATTCGTACAACCCAATGACACTTTCGGAGATACCCGTAGTGCACCTTTATAGCCACCTAGTTACGCCAGACGCTTGGTACACCCAAAGCATTCCTACGGTATCCGGAGTTCCACAATCTCATGGTCTAAGGAAATGATACTTGACATTAGAAAAGCTTTAGCATACGAACTACACGATCTTTGTGCTAGGCTTAGGATTGGGTCTTGTCCATCACATCATTCTCCTAATGATGTGATCCCGTTATCAACGACATCCAATGTCCATGGTCAGGAAACCATACCATCTATTGATCAACGAGCTAGTCAACTAGAGGCTTACTAGGGACATGGTGTTGTCTATGTACCCACACATGTATCTGAGTTTCCTATCAATACAATTATAGCATGGATAATAAACGATTATCATGAACAAGGAAATATAATAATAATAACTAATTCATTATTGCCTCTAGAGCATATTTCCAACAGTCTCCCACTTGCACTAGAGTCAATAATCTAGTTCACATCGCCATGTGATTAACACTCACAGGTCACATCGCCATGTGACCAACATCCAAAGAGTTTACTAGTGTCAATAAACTAGTTCACATCATCATGTGATTAAGACTTAATGAGTTCTTGGGTTTGATCATGTTTTGCTTGTGAGAGAGGTTTTAGTCAACGGTTCTGCAACATTCAGATCCGTATGTACTTCGCAAATCTCTAGGTCATATTGTAAATGCTGCTTCCACGCTCCACTTGGAGCTATTCCAAATGGTTGCTCCACTATACGTATCCGGTTTGCTACTCAGAGTCATTCGGATAGGTGTTAAAGCTTGCATCGACGTAACCCTTTACGCCGAACTCTTTATCACCTCCATAATCGAGAAACATGTCCTTATTACTCCAAGGACAATTTTGACCGCTGTCCAATGATCCATTCCTGGATCACTCTTATACCCCCTTGCCAGACACGTGGCAAGGCACATATCAGGTGCGGTACAAAGCATGACATACTACATAGAGCCTATGACTAAGGCATAGGGGACGACATTCGTCCTTTCTCTTTCTTCTACCGTGGTCGAGCTTTAAGTCTTAACTTCATACCTTACAACTCAGGCAAGAACTCCTTCTTTGACTGATCCATCTTGAACACCTTCAAGATCATGTCAAGGTATGTGCTCATTTGAAAGTACCATTAAGTGTTTTTTGATCTATCCTTATAGATCTTGATGCTCAATGTTCAAGCAGCTTAATCCAAGTTTTCTATTGAAAAACACTTTTCAAATAACCCTATATGCTTTCCAGAAGCTCTACATCATTTATGATCAACAATAGTCAACAACATATATTCATCAGAAATTCTATAGTGCTCCCACTCACTTCTTTGGAAATACAAGTTTCTCATAAACTTTGTACAAACCCAAAATCTTTGATCATCTCATCAAAGCGTATATTCCAACTCCGAGACGCTTACTCCAGTCCTTAGAAGGATTGCTGGAGCTTCGCATACTTGTTAGCATCTTTCAGGATTGTCAAAACCTTCTGGTTGTATCACATACAACCTTTCCTCAAGAAAACTATCGAGGAAATAATGTTTTGACATCCTATCTGCAAGATTTCATAAATAATGCAGTAACTGCTAATATAATTCCAACAGACTCTTAGCATCACTACGAGTGGGAAAGTCTCATTGTAGTCAACTCCTTGAACTTGTCGGAAACATCTTAGCGACAAGTCGAGCTTTCTTAATGGTGACACATACCATCATTGTCTGTCTTCCCTCTTAGAATCCATCTGTACCTGTAGGATCTTGAGAAGAGGTGTCTAGAGGGGGGGGGGTGATTAGACACTAAGTATCAAAGTTGCAGTTTTTAACTTCTTTTGGTTTAAATGGAGTTTAGGCACAAGTTTAACTATTTAAATACATAACAAGCAAGCAAGCATGCAAAGAGTATGTGAGCAGCGGAAAGTAAAGCATGCAACTTGCAAGAAAGTAAAGGGAAGGGTTTGGAGAATTCAAACGCAATTGGAGACACGGATGTTTTTGTCGTGGTTCCGATAGGTGGTGCTATCGTACATCCACGTTGATGGAGACTTCAACCCACGAAGGGTAACGGTTGCACGAGTCCACGGAGGGCTCCACCCACGAAGGGTCCACGAAGAAGCAACCTTGTCTATCCCACCATTGCCGTCGCCCACGAAGGACTTGCCTCACTAGCGGTAGATCTTCACGAAGTAGGCGATCTCCTTGCCCTTACAAACTCCTTGGTTCAACTCCACAATCTTGTCGGAGGCTCCCAAGTGACACCTAGCCAATCTAGGAGACACCACTCTCCAAGAAGTAACAAATGGTGTGTTGATGATGAACTCCTTGCTCTTGTGCTTCAAATGATAGTCTCCCCAACACTCAACTCTCTCTCATAGGATTTGGATCTGGTGGAAAGAGGGTTTGAGTGGAAAGCAACTTGGGGAAGGCTAGAGATCAAGATTCATAAGGTTGGAATGAAATATCTTGGCCTCAACACATGAGTAGGTGGTTCTCTCTCAGAACTGGTAAGTTGGAAGTGTAGGTTTGTTCTGATGGCTATCTCCCAAATGAAGAGTAGGTGGAGGGGTATATATAGCCTCCACACAAAATCTAACCGTTACACACAATTTACCAAACTCGGTGGGACCGAATCATCAAACTCGGTTGGACCGATTTAGTAAACCTAGTGACCGTTAGGGTTTTCGGTGGGACCGATATGCAACTCGGTAGGACCGATATGATTAGGGTTAGGGCATAACGTAATCTCGATGAGACCGATTACACGAACTCGGTGAGACCGATTTTGGTAATTAGCTAACCAAAGAGTTGGTCAGGTAAACTCGGTGGGACCGATTTGCTCTTTCGGTGAGACCGAAAAGTTACCAAAAGGAAACAGAGAGTTTACATTGTAATCTCGGTAGTACCGATTGCACAAACTCGGTGATGCCGATTTTGGTAATGGGCATACACAGAGAGATTACAATCCCATCTCGGTGAGACCGAGATCCCTATCGGTGAAACCGATTTGCCTAGGGTTTGTGGCAGTGGCTAAGACATTTGAACTCGGTGGCGCCGGATAGAAAGAATCGGTAGGGCCGAGTTTGACTTTAGGTTTAGGTCATATGTGTGGAAGTGGGAAAGTAGTTGAGGGTTTTGGAGCATATCGCTAAGCACATGAAGCAAGAGGCTCATTAAGCAACACCTCATCCCTCCTTGATAGTATTGGCTTTTCCTATAGACTCAATGTGATCTTGGATCACTAAAATGTAAAATGAAGAGTCTTGAGCTTGAAGCTTGAGCCAATCCTTTGTCTTTAGCATCTTGAAGGAGTTCCCACATCCTTTAGTCCATGCCACTCCATTGTTGAACTTATCTGAAACATACTAGATAAAGGTGTTAGTCCAACAAGAGATATGTTGACATTAATTACCAAAACCACCTAGGGAGCACTTGTGCTTTCAGTGCCCAACAGCCTTATGACCATCAAGTAGTTCTTCCAAAGTCTATACTTTGTTTTTACACATGGATCCTCTCGGATTTTATGGCCTCGAGCCATTTGTCGGAATCTGGGCCCACCATCGCTTCTCCATAGCTCGTAGGTTCATTGTTGTCTAGCAACATGACTTCCAAGATAGGATTACGTACCACTCTGAAGTAGTATGCATCCTTGTCGTCCTATGAGGTTTGGTAGTGACTTGATCCGAAGTTTCATGATCACCATCATAAGCTTCCACTTCAATTGGTGTAGGTGCCACAGGAATAACTTCCTGTGCCCTGCTACACACTAGTTGAAGTGACGGTTCAATAACCTCATCAAGTCTCCACCATCCTCCCACTCAATTCTTTCGAGAGAAACTTTTCCTCGAGAAAGGACCCAATTCTAGAAAAAATCCCTTTTGCTTCCGGAACTGAGACAGGAGGTATACCCAACTGTTTTGGGTGTCCTATGAAGATGCATTTATTCGCTTTGGGTTCGAGCTTATCAGCCTGAAACTTTTTCACATAAGCGTCGCAGCCCCAAACTTTCAAGAAACGACAGCTTAGGTTTCTCTAAACCATAGTTCATACGGTGTCATCTCAATGGAATTACGTGGTGCCCTATTTAAAGTGAATGTGGTTGTCTCTAATGCCTAACCCATGAACGACAGTGGTAATTCGATAAGAGACATCATGGTATGCCCCATATCCAATGGGGTGCATCTATGATGTTCGGATACACCATCACACTATGGTGTTCCAGGCGGTGTTAGTCGTGAAACAATTTCCACAATGTCTCAATTGTGTACCAAACTCGCAACTCAGATATTCATCTCTATGATCATATCATAGACATATTATCCTCTTGTCACGACGATCTTCAACTTCACTCTGAAATTACTTGAACCATTCAATAATTCAGACTTGTGTTTCATCAAGTAAATATACTCAGTATCTACTCAAATCATTTGTGAAGTAAGAACATAACGATATCCATCAAGGTGCCTCAAAGACTCATTGGACTGCACACATCAAAATGTATTACTTCCAACAAGTTGCTTTCTTGTTCCATTTTACTGAGAACGAGGCTTTCAGTCATCTTGCCCATGTGGTATGATTTGCATGTCTCAAGTGATTCAAAATCAAGTGAGTCCAAACGATCCATCTGCATGGAGTTTCTTCATGCATATACACCAATAGACATGGTTCGCATGTCTCAAACTTTTCAAAACGAGTGAGTCCAAAGATCCATCAGCATGGAGCTTCTTCATGCGTTTTATACCAATATGACTCAAATGGCAGTGCCACAAGTATGTGGTATTATCTTATATCTTTTGGCATGAACATGTGTATTACTACGATCGAGATTCAATAAGCCATTCATTTTAGGTGCAAGACCATTGAAGGTATTATTCAAATAAACAGAGTAACCATTATTCTCCTTAAATGAATAACCGTGTTGCGATAAACATAATCCAATCATGTCTATGCTCAACGCAAACACCAAATAAAAATTATTTAGGTTTAACACCAATCTCGATGGTAGAGGGAGCGTGTGATGCTTGATCACATCAACCTTGGAAACACTTCCAACACATATCGTCAGCTCACCTTTAGCCAGTCTCCGTTTATTCCGTAGCTTTTATTTCGAGTTACTAACACTTAGCAACCGAACCGGTATCTAATACCCTAGTGCTACTAGGAGTACTAGTAAAGTACACATTAACATAATGTATATCCAATATACTTCTATCAACCTTGCCAGCCTTCTCATCTACCAAGTATCTAGGGTAGTTCTGCTTCAATGACTGTTCTCCTCATTACGGAAGCACTTAGTCTCGGGTGGGTTCAAACTTTGGGTTTCTTCACTAGAGCAGCAACTGATTTGCCGTTTCATGAAGTATCCCTTCTTGCCCTTGCCCTTCTTGAAACTAGTGGTTTCACTAACCATCAACGATTGATGCTCCTTCTTGATTTCTACTTTCGCGGTGTCAAACATCGCGAATATTTCAAGGATCATCATATCTATCCCTGATATGTTATAGTTCATCACGAAGCTCTAGTAGCTTGGTGACAATGACTTTGGAGAAACATCACTATCTCATCTGGAAGATCAACTCCCACTCGATTCAAGTGATTGTTGTACCCAGACAATCTGAGTACAAGCTCAACGATTGAGCTTTTCTCCCTTAGTTTGCAGGCTAAGAAACTCGTCGGAGGTCTTATACCTCTTGACGTGGGCACGAGCCTGAAATCCCAATTCAGCCCTCAAACATCTCATATGTTTCATGACGTTTTGAAATCGTCTTCGTGCCTCAACTCTAAACCGTTTAACATTACTGAACTATCACGTAGTTATCAAAACGTGTATGTCAGATGTTTGCAACATCCACAGACGACGTTCGAGGTTCACCACACCGAGCGGTGCATTAAGGACATAAGCCTTCTACGAAGCAACAAGGACAATCCTCAGTTCACGGACATAGTCCGCATAATTGCTACTATCAACTTTCAACTGAATTTTCTCTAGGAACATATCTAAAACAGTAGAACTATGTTCAGGATTATTAAGTTCATCTTATGAACTCCCACTCAGATAGACATCCCTCTAGTCATCTAAGTGATTACATGATCCGAGTCAACTAGGCCGTGTCCGATCATCACGTGAGACGGACTAGTCATCATCGGTGAACATCTTCATGTTGATCGTATCTACCATACGACTCATGCTCGACCTTTCGGTCTCTTGTGTTCCGAGGCCATGTCTGTACATGCTAGGCTCGTCAAGTCAACCTAAGTGTTTCGCGTGTGTAAATCTGGCTTACACCCGTTGTAGGTGAACGTTATAATCTATCACACCCGATCATCACGTGGTGCTTCGAAACAACGAACTTTTGCAACGGTGCGCAGTTAGGGGGAACACTTTTCTTGAAATTATTATGAGGGATCATCTTATTTACTACCGTCGTTCTAAGCAAATAAGATGCAAAAACATGATAAACATCACATGCAATCAAAAAGTGACATGATATGGACAATATCATTTTGCTCCTTTTGATCTCCATCTTCGGGGCTCCATGATCATCATCGTCACCGGCATGATACCATGATCTCCATCATCATGATCTCCGTCATCGTGTCTCCATGAAGTTGTCTCGCCAACTATTACTTCTACTACTATGGCTAACGGTTTACCAATAAAGTAAAGTAATTACATGGCGTTGTTCATTGACACGCAGGTCATACAATAAATTAAGACAACTCCTATGGCTCCTGCCGGTTGTCATACTCATCGACATGCAAGTCGTGATTCCTATTACAAGAACATGATCACATATCATTCATCACATTCTTTTGGCCATATCACATCACATAGCATACCCTGCAAAAACAAGTTAGACGTCCTCTAATTGTTGTTTGCATGTTTTACGTGGCTGCTATGGGTTTCTAGCAAGAACGTATCTTACCTACGCAAAAGCCACAACATGATATGTCAATTGCTATTTACCCTTCATAAGGACCCTTTTCATCGAATCCGATCTGACTAAAGTGGTAGAGACTGGCACCCGCTAGCCACCTTATGCAACAAGTGCATGTCAGTCGATGGAACCTGTCTCACATAAGCGTATGTGTAAGGTCGGTCCGGGCCTCTTCATCCCACGATGCCGTCGAAACAAGATTGGACTAGTAACGATAATCATATTGAACAAAATCAACGCCCACAACAACTTGTGTTCTACTCGTGCATAGAAACTACGCATACACCTAGCTCATGATGCCACTGTTGGGGAACGTAGCAGAAATTCAAAATTTTCTACGCAACACCAAGATCAATCTATGGAGTAATCTAGCAACGAGGGAAGGGGAGTTGAAAGTGCAACTATCCCTAGGTGGTTTTGGTAATTCATAACAACATATAGCTCATTGAGCTAATGCTATTCCAAGACTATTGTTTCAGGAAAGCTCAATGAATGGCATGCCATGGATGATGAAAGTGGATCCCTCAAAATACTAAGGACAAAGGATTGGCTCAAGCTCAAAAGCTCAAGACTCTTCATTTTACATTTTAGTGATCCAAGATCACATTGAGTCTATAGGAAAAGCCAATACTATCAAGAAGGGATGAGGTGTTGCTTAATGAGCCTCTTGCTTCATGTGCTTAGTGATATGCTCCAAAACCCTCAACTACTTTCCCACATCCACAAATGACCTAAACCTAAAGCCAAAATCGGTCACACCGATTCTTTCTATCCGGCGCCACCGATTCCAAAAGTCATAGCCACTGCCACAAACCCTAAGCAAATCGGTCTTACCGATAGGGATCTCGGTCTCACCGAGATGGGGTTGCAATCACTCTGTTTCCCTTCGTAACGTTTCGGTCTAACCGAAGTGAGCGATCGGTCCCACCGAGATTGCAATGTAAACTCTCTGTTTCCTTTTTGTAACATTTCGGTCTCACCGAAAAGAGCAAATCGGTCCCACCGAGTTTACCTGACCAACTCTCTGGCAAGCTTATTACCAAATCGGTCTCACCGAGTTTGTGTAATCGGTCTCACCGAGATTACGTTATGCCCTAACCCTAAATGAATCGGTCTCACCGAGATGCATGTCAGTCCCACCGAAAATCACTAACTGACACTAGGTTTACTAAATCGGTCCGACCGAGTTTAACGATTCGGTCCCACCGAGTTTGGTAAATTGTGTGTAACGGTTAGATTTTGTGTGGAGGCTTTATATACCCCTCCACCTCCTCTTCATTCGTGGAGAGAGCCATCAGAACGAACCTACACTTCCAACTTACCATTTCTGAGAGAGAACCACCTACTCATGTGTTGAGGCCAAGATGTTCCATTCCTACCATATGAATCTTGATCTCTAGCCTTCCCCAAGTTGCTTTCCACTCAAACCCTCTTTCCACCAGATCCAAATCCTATGATAGAGAGTTGAGTGTTGGGGAGACTATCATTTGAAGCACAAGAGCAAGGAGTTCATCATCAACACACCATTTGTTACTTCTTGGAGAGTGGTGTCTCCTAGATTGGCTAGGTGTCACTTGGGAGCCTCCGACAAGATTGTGGAGTTGAACCAAGGAGTTTGTAAGGGCAAGGAGATCGCCTACTTCGTGAAGATCTACCGCTAGTGAGGCAAGTCCTTCGTGGGCGGCGGCCATGGTGGGATAGACAAGGTTGCTTCTTTGTGGACCCTTCATGGGTGGAGCCTCCGTGGACTCAAGGCAGCCGTTACCCTTCGTGGGTTGAAGTCTCCATCAACGTGGATGTACGATAGCACCACCTATCGGAACCACGCCAAAAACATCCGTGTCTCCAATTGCGTTTGAATCCTCCAAACCCTTCCCCTTACTTTCTTGCAAGTTGCATGCTTTAATTTCCGCTGCCTATACACTCTTTGCATGCTTGCTTGAATTGTGTGATGATTGCTTGACTTGTCCTAAAATAGCTAAAATCTGCCAATCTCTAAAGTTGGGAAAAGGTTAAGTTTTTATTGGTCAAGTAGTCTAATCACCCCCCTCTAGACATACTTCAAGGTCCTACAAGTGGTATCAGAGCGTTGGTCTCCATTTGCTTTGATTTCCATAGCTTTTGGTGGTCATAGCCTTGGTTTCACAACCTAGGAGAGTATGGCGTCTAGCGAGGGAAATTATCACCGTAGAGGTCCTTACTTTGATGGTACTAATTTTGCTAGTTGGAAGCATAAGATGAAAATGCATATTCTTGGACATAACCCCGTCGTTTGGGCAATTATTTGTATTGGCTTGCAAGGTGAATTCTTTGATGGGAGAGAACCGAACCGTGAAGCTAATGCGAAAGAATTGAAGATGCTACAATACAACGCTCAAGCATGTGACATCATCTTCAACGGATTGTGCCCCGAAGAATTCAACAAAATCAGCCGTCTTGAGAATGCAAAGGAAATTTGGGATACTTTATTGATATGCATGAAGGTACCGAGTCCGTCAAGGAATCCAAGTTGGATGTGCTCCAAAGTCAGCTTGACAAGTTCAAAATGAAGGATGGTGAAGGTGTCGCTAAAATGTACTCTAGGCTTGCTCTTATCACAAATGAGATTGCCGGCTTAGGGAGTGAAGAGATGACCGACAAATTCATCATCAAGAAAATCCTAAAAGCATTGGATGGAAAGTATGATACCGTGTGCACATTGATCCAAATGATGCCAAACTACAAAGATCTCAAGCCAACGGAAGTCATTGGAAGGATTGTTGCTCATGAGATGTCACTCAAGGATAAGGAGGAACTTCACAACAAGTCAAGTGGTGCTTACAAAGCCTCAAGTGAAGCCCCCACATCATCAAGTGAGAAACCAACCTTCAATGAAGAATTGAGCTTAATGGTGAAGAACTTCAACAAATTCTACAAAAGTAGAAGCAAAGAAAGAATCTCCAAGTCAAGGTCTTACAATGACAAGAGATCTTCTAGTCGAGAGCGCAATTGCTACAATTGTGGGAGACCTGGACACTACTCCAATGAGTGTACGGCACCCTACAAAAGAAGAGAAGATTCTCCAAGAAGAAGGAGCAAAAGAGAAGAATCACCACCAAGAGAGAGGAGGAGTAGAGATGATCGTTATGAACGAAGACCCTCACGAAGAAGTAAGGATTCGGAAAGAAAGGACAAGTCATCAAGGAGCTACACAAAACGAAGACATCAAGCTCATGTTGGTGAATGGGTTTCCGGCTCCGACTCCGACAATCACTCCGAGAGAAGCTATCACTCCGACTCCGAATATACTCAAGATGAAGGTGTTGCCGGTCTAGCACTTGTGTCACCCAACTCCTACGACATATTTGACTCACCAAATGAAGGTGTTGGAAGATGCTTCATGGCCAAAGGTCCAAAGGTAACACATCCCGAGTATGTTGATTTTAATAGTGATGAAGATGACTTGCTTGTGGATGATGATTTACTTGTTGACAACTCTAGTGATGAATACTATGATGAAACGTCAATTAATCATGCTAATCAAACGAATGACAATGATAAGGAGAAAATTGAGCTTCTAACTAAAGAACTAAACACTCTTAAGTTGGTTCATGAAACTATCTTCGAAGATCATCGAGAACTTTTAAGGGCTCATGAGAAGTTACGCTTTGAAAAGCTCAATCTTGAGCAAGAGCATGAGTTCTTAAAGGCAATCGATGATGATCTCCACAAGAAAAGTTCTTCTTACATTGCCAAGCGTTTACTATTATCTACTTACATGCCTCAAGTCAAGTCTAGTAACAAGTACAAGAAAGATACTTCCTCTAGTAGTAACAATAATAATGTCAAATCCAATGTTGTTGCTTCTAGTAGTTCTCTTGATTCCACTAATGATTCTCTTAGCCAAGTTACACTTGAGCAAGAAAATAGTTTATTGAAGGGAATTATAGAGAAGGTGTTTACAAGAGCCTTGCGGGAGTAAGCAATTCGAGGAAATTGTACATAAGCAAGGAAGGCACCGGAAGAATCAAGGTGTTGGTTTTGAACGGAAGTTCAACGCCAATGGAGTTGAGTGGGAAGAATATCAATACCCCAAGACAAAGTTTGTTCCTCAACAAGAGAAGTATGATCCTACTTCCTTCAAGGGGCACAAGCTCAAGATGATCTTCCACCACAAGACCACAAGAACAAAGGCAAGGACAAGCTTCAAGAAGAGATTGATGCATTTGAAGAAGCACCTAAAGCCTCATTCAAGTGGGTCCCCAAGACTACGTCAAGTTCTACTTCATCAAGTACAACAACAACTCCAAGGATTCCCATCAAGAGTATGTGGATCCCGAAGAAGAAGAACTAGAGAATTCTTGAGGGTGACTCCGCCAACATTCTTCACTCATATCATTTTGGCAAGAACAAGTGCAATCAACTTTCACATCTTGCACTAGTTCAAGGAGTCACAAACCCTCATGTTGGTAAGGCAAGGGACAAGGTAACCTAATGTTTTCATGGACATCATCTTGTGTGTGCATCACTCTATCTCTATGGATATTCTTGTTTGTTCCTTGTGGGACTAACCCATGTAGGCAAGTTGAAAGTGCAACTCACTCCAAAGGATTGCTCCAAATGATCTACATCAACATTGAGCATCTACATCTTCAACACCTACATGAAGTCATCATCGACAAAACCCAAGGTTAGTTCATCCCTCTAAGGGGATCTCACATCTAGGGGAGCTTAACTCTAAGAATTGAGTCAAAGCAACTCTAATGGTGTGAACACATTAATGCATTATGTAAAAGTGGTAACCCCACTTGAGCTTAAACGATGAGTATGACCTATGATCAAATGTTCTCATTTGACTCCTAAGTCAATATACTCATATATAGATGACCTAGTCATCGCCAATTGCTTGATAGATGCTAAAATTGGTTGTGCATGCTTTGCCACATATTTCAATTGCCATCTTATTGTGTGAGCATGTTGGTGCATATTTTACTCATTCAAGGACATCCACTTGTTGTTTTGTTTGTTTGGATTCTTTTCTTTGCGCCAAGTGGATGGACAAGAATGCCTAAGAACCTTCTTTAGCTATCTATGCTTTTCTCGTCTCAAACTCTATTCATGATACATCACAAATTTTGATCAAGTCGATTCGAACCACTCGTGTGAGGAGCACTTGAGTCCCCGATTCGTCATAGACTTAAACTTCCAAACCTCTTAGTGATTCTCGATCCGACCGATCCTTCCATTTTGGTCCTACCGAGATCATCAAGTTGATCCGAGTTTTCAATCTCGGTGCAACCGATTTGAACTTTCGGTCTCACCGATTTGTTAGAATCGAACCCGAGTTATGCATCTCGGTGCCACCGAGTTGTTCCACTCGGTCACACCGATGTGGTCGAGCTATATATAGCCACGGGCAAAATTTTGGAAATTTCTCCAAACCCTTCGCCTCACAAGCAATAGCTCGCTCTGCCATCGTGGTCTCCGGATCGTCTCCTCGCCGCCAAGAGCCTCCCGTCACTGGTCTTCGCCGCCGTCAATGGATTTCGTCCCGCCGTTGCCCGTAGCAAGTCCACCGCCAAGTTAGGGTATGGACTTAAACTTTGTGCTATCCACGTATGATTCCTGGCACATTGTTTTCATATTGATTCTTGCCACGATTGAAACTCTTCTATCCAGCCAAAGTAGTTCATAGATTAGATGTGATTCAAATTTTTAGGGTTAGGTTTCCGCCGAAACCATCTCGGACCCACTGAGTTGAAAAACTCGGTCTCACCGATTTGGCTTATGCCATTTCACTAGTGACTCTCGGTCTGACCGAGAATTACTAATCGGTGCAACCGATTTGAGGATTCTGTGAAACCCTAGCAGTCTCGGTACCACCGAACTGAAATTCGGTCCAACCGAGATCATCAGTTTAGGTTCCAAAACTGCTTCGGTATCACCGAGTTTGAAAATCGGTGGATCCGAAATGCTTTCTGTGGAAAACTAAGACTGAACTTTTGAGTCATTCTTTTGCAAAAACCTCTGCATTTTGTGATGCTCATATTTTCTATCTCATCTATAACTCTTCACGTGGTCAGAATCAGCTTTTGCAAGATGTCCGATCAAAGTGACAGCCGAGCAGTCACAAGAGCAGATGGACTTGAGTGAGGGCACTAGTCCCTCAACTTTAGATGAAGGGAGCAGAAGTACTCCTAGCAATTTGCCTAAGGCTGCAACTAGGCAAAGGAGGAAAAGAACTTCAGATTCAGAGGATGAAGATTACAAAGCTGAGGAAGATGAGGCAACTTCCAAGGAAGTGGTGCTCAAGAAGGAATATGGCTCAACAAAGAATGCAAAGCCAGGCATGAAGACCAAAAGGCCTGCAGGAAGACAACCAATGTCCAAAGCCAGAGTGTCTACACAAGCTTCTTTGGAAACCCAACCCAAAGAACCAGCTGCTGCAGAAGGGAAGAAAAGAAAGGAAAGGGTCAAGAAGACCACAACCAGAGTTATTGGGAAGCCTTCCATGATGGAAGAGGAAGATGAAATTGCTGCACCAGCTCCAAAGGCACCAAAGCTTATGGGTTATGTTATTAGATCAGGGGCTGCAACATCCAAGCCCAAGGAAGCACCCAAAGCTGCCCCCAAGGCCAAGTCTGCACCAAAGAGGAATACCAGGAGTATTCTAGCTGCTGAGAAGAACAAGGCCCCAGTGCCTGAGGATGCTGATGAGGAAGATGAAGAAGGACAAGTTCTGAGGAAGCTCAAGCCCAAGATACCAGACCACAATGATGCCCATCCTGTGGCTGAGAACATGAGAATCAGGAAGGATTCAGGGCTGAGACTGTGGAGAATGGAAGATCCATATGCTTCAAGAAGAAGAACTGTTGTTGATTACAGGTTCCACACCAAGGAACAGCAGGACTTTTATGAGACCATTTTGCTGGACAAGAAGCCCATAGTTTGTGATATGAGGTGGGTCGACTGGACCTACATGAAGGAGAATGAACAACACTATCCTCGAGTGCAAGATAGCTTTGTTGCTTGTGGAGTTGCAAATTTTGTTGGGCAGAAGCTCACCAACTGGAATGATGAGCTTATCATGCAGTTCTACTCCACAGCACACTTTTACCCAGATGGAAGAATAGTTTGGATGTCCAAGGTACAAGGTACCAGTCCACTATTGAAGAATGGGCAAGTCGATCAATGCCCCAAGGAGAATGAGGATGACCTAGACATTTATGCAAAGAAGAAGATGGGTCACAATTCCATGGCACACATGTACAAGGAAATTCCAGACAAGGCATTAGAGACTCACAAGTTTGGATCAGTTCACTTTCTGCTTGTCGGGGTTGCCAACCATAAATTGGATTCGAGGCACACTTTGTTGCCCAAGTCCGTGACCATAACATGATCGAGGGCATGCCATCAACATGTTGCATGTGTTTGATGTGCCACGAAGTTCAAAGTCATGAGCCTGATCATTGAAACAATCAAGAGGACTGCAGCAGATCGAAGAGGAGCTGTGGATATGCACCTCAGATTCAAGAATTGATAAACTCAAAGATGGGCACAGAAAATATCAGTTGGATAAGGAACACTTTCCACTTTATCCAGACTTTGAGGACAATGAGGTTGTCATGAATGAAGATGATCCACAACCAGTTCAAGCTCAGGAGAAGAAGGAGAAGGCAAAGAGGAGAGGCTGCCAAGATGCCAACTCAAGAGGAGGCATCTGAGTATTTCTTGAAGAACAAGCAGGAGCAGCTCGGATACTTAATAGCATCAACCCCGAGGATTGAGAAGGATTGGCCACCCTCACTCAAAATCAGGAGAGCTTGAGAGAATCATAGAACAAAAGTTCTATAACTTAGATGTGAAAGTAACGAGATTCATCTGCAGTGGAGGAACTACAAGATGACATGCGAGAGAGGAAGGGCAAAACAACAACCGATGCATTTGCCAGAGTGCCTAGAGCCCAGAGGTCATCTGTTGTGCGGTTCGACACAAGAGCAACTTCATCTGCACCAGCTACAGCCTCGGTGCCACCAGCTCCAAAGACCTACACCAGCTCCAGCTCCATCTACTTCAACTGAAGCTTTCCCCTCGGCGTTATCCGGACTCCACCACCGAAGATCAAGCCTGAGATTCGATCTAGCACTATGCATTTTCTATGAACTTTTGGTAACTTGTTGCCAAAGGGGAGAAAATGTATAGATCATAGGCTTCGAGAGAGAGTGTTGCTTTTGTTCTCTCTTGCTTTATTTGGTGGTTTTCAATCTTTGTTTGCTTTTGGTTGAGATACTATGCTTGTGAGACATTGATGATCATGTGTTTGATCATAAGCTACACTTATGCATGCTTGATATTATCCTATCTATCTTATGTGATCACTCACTATGCTTGGTGATGAGTGCATGTATTCATTGTTTATTATTTTGAGTGCTCCACCAAGATGTATGTGACATGGAAGAGTAACCCATGAGCCTAATTCATTGTGCATTTGCAGTCCAAAGCAAATCTAAAACTATGCACAAATTTAGGGGGAGCTCTTGCTTATCACATACTTCTCAAAGCGACGATGTTATTTAAATTTTATTATCATTTGTTGAAGCTTTGATCTATATGTTGTCATCAATTACCAAAAAGGGGGAGACTGAAAGTGCAACTATCCCTAGGTGGTTTTGGTAATTCATAACAACATATAGCTCATTGAGCTAATGCTATTCCAAGACTATTGTTTCAGGAAAGCTCAATGAATGGCATGCCATGGATGATGAAAGTGGATCCCTCAAAATACTAAGGACAAAGGATTGGCTCAAGATCAAAAGCTCAAGACTCTTCATTTTACATTTTAGTGATCCAAGATCATATTGAGTCTATAGGAAAAGCCAATACTATCAAGAAGGGATGAGGTGTTGCTTAATGAGCCTCTTGCTTCATGTGCTTAGTGATATGCTCCAAAACCCTCAACTACTTTCCCACATCCACAAATGACCTAAACCTAAAGCCAAAATCGGTCACACCGATTCTTTCTATCCGCGCCACCGATTCCAAAAGTCATAGCCACTGCCACAAACCCTAAGCAAATCGGTCTTACCGATAGGGATCTCGGTCTCACCGAGATGGGGTTTCAATCTCTCTGTTTCCCTTCGTAACGTTTTGGTCTAACCGAAGTGAGCGATCGGTCCCACCGAGATTGCAATGTAAACTCTCTGTTTCCTTTTTGTAACATTTCGGTCTCACCGAAAAGAGCAAATCGGTCCCACCGAGTTTACCTGACCAACTCTCTGGAAAGCTTATTACCAAATCGGTCTCACCGAGTTTGTGTAATCGGTCTCATCGAGATTACGTTATGCCCTAACCCTAACCGAATCGGTCTCACCGAGATGCATGTCAGTCCCACCGAAAATCACTAACGGTCACTAGGTTTACTAAATCGGTCCAACCGAGTTTAACAATTCGGTCCCACCGAGTTTGGTAAATTGTGTGTAACGGTTAGATTTTGTGTGGAGGCTTTATATACCCCTCCACCTCCTCTTCATTCGTGGAGAGAGCCATCAGAACGAACCTACACTTCCAACTTACCATTTCTGAGAGAGAACCACCTACTCATGTGTTGAGGCCAAGATATTCCATTCGTACCATATGAATCTTGATCTCTAGCCTTCCCCAAGTTGCTTTCCACTCAAACCCTCTTTCCACCAGATCCAAATCCTATGAGAGAGAGTTGAGTGTTGGGGAGACTATCATTTGAAGCACAAGAGCAAGGAGTTCATCATCAACACATCATTTGTTACTTCTTGGAGAGTGGTGTCTCCTAGATTGGCTAGGTGTCACTTGGGAGCCTCCGACAAGATTGTGGAGCTGAACCAAGGAGTTTGTAAGGGAAAGGAGATCGCCTACTTCGTGAAGATCTACCGCTAGTGAGGCAAGTCCTTCGTGGGCGAAGACCATGGTGGGATAGACAAGGTTGCTTCTTCGTGGACCCTTCGTGGGTGGAGCCTCCGTGGACTCATGGCAATTACCCTTCGTGGGTTGAAGTCTCCATCAACGTGGATGTATGATAGCACCACCTATCAGAACCACGCCAAAAACATCCGTGTCTCCAATTGCGTTTGAATCCTCCAAAACCTTCCCCTTACTTTCTTGCAAGTTGCATGCTTTAATTTCCGCTGCCTATACACTCTTTGCATGCTTGCTTGAATTGTGTGATGATTGCTTGACTTGTCCTAAAATAGCTAAAATATGCCAATCTCTAAAATTGGGAAAAGGTTAAGTTTTTATTGGTCAAGTAGTCTAATCACCCCCCCCCCTCTAGACATACTTCAAGGTCCTACAGGAGTGCATCTACATACCCTTGTAGATCGCTAAGCGGAAGCGTTCAAGTGAACGGGGTTGATGGAGTCGTACTCGGTGTGATCCAAATCACCGATGATCCTAGCGCCGAACGGACGGCACCTCCGCGTTCAACACACATACGGTTGGGAGAGACATCTCCTCCTTCTTGATCCAACAAGGGAAGGAGAGGTTGATGGAGATCCAAAGAAGACGACGACGGCGTGGTGGTGGAAGTAGCGGGATCCCGGCGGGCTTCGCCAGCGCAAGCGGGGAGGAAGAGGTGTCACGGGAGGGAGGGAGGCGCCAGGACTCGGTGTGGCTGCCTCCTCCCTCCACTATATATAGGAGCCTAGGGGGCTCCAGCCCTTGTAGATCCCATCTAGGGAGGCGGCTGCCCTAGGGGTGGCTTGGCCTCCAAGCCAAGTGGGGCGCCCCACCCCTTAGGGTTTCCAACCCTAGGCGCATGGGAGGCCCAAGGGGGCAAACCAGCCCACCAGGCTGGTTCAAGACGCCTTCAGCCCATGGGGCCCTCCGGGATAGGTGGCCCCACCCGGTGGACCCCCGGGACCCTTCCGGTGGTCCCGGTACAATACCGATGACCCTCGAAACTTTCCCGGTGGCCGAAACTGGACTTCCTATATATAAATCTTTACCTCCGGACCATTCCGGAACTCCTCGTGACATCCGGGATCTCATCCGGGACTCCGAACAACTTTTGGGCTACCGCATACTAATATCTCTACAACCCTAGCGTCACCGAACCTTAAGTGTGTAGACCCTACGGGTTCGGGAACCATGCAGACATGACCGAGACAACTCTCCGGCCAATAACCAACAGCGGGATTTGGATACCCATGTTGGCTCCCACATGTTCCACGATGATCTCATCGGATGAACCACGATGTCGAGGATTCAATCAATCCCGTATTCAATTCCCTTTGTCTACCGGTATAGTACTTGCCCGAGATTTGATTGTCGGTATCCCGATACCTTGTTCAATCTCGTTACCGGCAAGTCTCTTTACTCGTTCCGTAACACATCATCCCGTGATCAACTCCTTGGTCACATTGTGCACATTATGATGATGTCCTACCGCCTAGAGATACCTCTCCGTCACACGGAGTGACAAATCCCAGTCTTGATTCGTGCCAACCCAACAGACACTTTCGGAGATACCGTAGTGCACCTTTATAGCCACCCGATTCGTTGTGGCGTTTGGTACACCCAAAGCATTCCTACGGTATCCGGAGTTGCACAATCTCATGGTCTAAGGAAATGATACTTGACATTAGAAAAGCTTTAGCATACGAACTACACGATCTTTGTGCTAGGCTTAGGATTGGGTCTTGTCCATCACATCATTCTCCTAATGATGTGATCCCGTTATCAACGACATCCAATGTCCATGGTCAGGAAACCGTAACCATCTATTGATCAACGAGCTAGTCAACTAGAGGCTTACTAGGGACATGGTGTTGTCTATGTACCCACACATGTATCTGAGTTTCCTATCAATACAATTATAGCATGGATAATAAACGATTATCATGAACAAGGAAATATAATAATAATAATAACTAATTCATTATTGCCTCTAGAGCATATTTCCAAGACTTGAATATGTCGTGCTCGATCACGGGGGCACCCAGCGCTCTGCTCCGGAGCTCATGCGACGCAAACACAACCAGGAAATCCTCGGGATGGTACTTGTGCACGGAGATGTCAAGCTGGCGCGAGATGGCTACTGCCGCGTCCTCACATGACACCGGCGGCCTAGCTCCGCCAACGTACATCACAACCGCGAGCTGCAACTCGCGCCAAGCTCGTCCATCCCGGTGGCGCTGCAGAACACGATGCCACTGCAAGACCGGGAAGCCATGCCGCCATCACGGAGGGAATTAGGAATCGACAGAGCTAACGCCGCGGCGCACTCTGTCGAGCTCCTGCAATGTCCTCCCCATGGCGCAATTCTTGGCGGCGCCAAGACCGCCTGACACCCTAGCAATCACAAAGTGATTTGAGCTCATCCTCCGGTCGGGCTCTGGGTCTCTTGCATCGCGACGAGACATGCCCCGATAGGCCGCAACGAATGCACACAGGGGCGTTGGTGCAGTCTTGCCGTTGATGCCCCTCCTTGAAACAGCGAAAGCAGAGACCATACATGTCCTGAGGAATCTCACGGCGCAGAGAGGAAGATGAGGGCGAGGTGCTCCGGCGGCCGCCGTCAGCCTCCTGCTGACGACGGAGCGCCTTCCGGCGACGCCACATGGCCTTCCGGAAGGCCCTTCAGCGCCAAGCCCGGTCCGAGCCAAGCCCCAAAGACTACCGGCGACACCCGCCGACGAGGAGCGCCCGAGCCAGCGCACCCAAAGCCCTAGCACGAGACAATCTGACGCTCCGAGGAAAGGTCGAGGACACCGGGGGCTCCATGAGCCCGAGGCCATCGGAGGCAGAGGGTGGGCGCCGGGGCCGGAGTGGCCGCCGGCGGGGAGGGAGGTGGGCGCTGGGGCCGGAGCGGCCGTCAGCGAGAGGAGAGCGAGAGAGAGCGAGGCCTTTTACTCTTTTTCATAACATGGTTTTCCGATTTTTACAGTATTAATATTTCGGTTATTAGAATGGTTATATCATGGACCAAGTCCAGTAAGTAGCCGATGCAAAGTGCCAACTCTGTTCCTTCCGGCCCTCCCAGACCCAACAGGCCTAAACTAAACCCTCGACTCCCTTCCGCGCACGGCCGCCGCACCGGAGCCGCCGCGGGAGATGTCGCTCTCCAAGCCGCTCGCCGCGCGCCGCCTCGTGCCGGCGCTCTTCCCGCTCGCCCACGCCGACGCCGCCTCGGCCGCGGCCTCCCGCCGCGCCCGCCGCCGGGGCGCCTTCGCCGCGACGCCCCGGCCCCGCCGCCCTCCCCGAGCTCCGTGCGCCTCGCGGAGCCGCTCCCCTCGCTCGCCCCCTCCCGCCTCGCGCTCCACAACCGCGTCCTCGCGCTCCTCTCCCCTAGCCCCGCCGCCCAGGCCCCCGACCTCGACGAGGCCGCGCTGCTCACCCGCCACGCGCTCCACTCCAACTGCCGCCCCTCCTCCTTCACCTGCGTCGCCGTCCTCGCCGCGCTCCTCCGCGCGCGCCGCCTCGACGACTTCTTCGCGCTCCACCGCTTCGCCCTCCAGGCCGCCGTCCCGCCCACCGCCGCCACCCACGCGCTCTACCTCTCCGCCCTCGCCGCGCGCCGCCTCCCCGACGCCGCGCTCCTCCACCTCCGCCTCATCGCCCGCCCCGGATCCCCCGTGCCCCCCTCCCCGACCGCCTACCGGGTCGTCGTCAGGTGCCTCGTCGCGGATCACGGCCGCCTCGCGGACGCCGTCGCGCTCAAGGATGAGATGCTCGCATCCGGGTTCGTCGGGCCTGATCCCCATGTCTACAGCCTCCTCATGACCGGGTTTGTGGAAGCCGGGGATGGGACCAGAGCAGTGGAGCTGTACCAAGAATTGCTGGACAAGCTTGGCGGCGAGCCGGTCCTCGATGGCATCGTGTACGGGAGCCTCATGGAGGCCTACTTCCTTAGGGGAATGGAGGAGAAGGCCATGGAGTGCTACAAAGAGGTGCTCGCTCCGGAATCAGAGGTGAGGTTCGGGACCGAGAGCTATAATGAGGTGCTCGATGCCCTTGGGAAGAATGAAAGGTTAGAGGATGCACTCAAGCTGTTCGACAGAATGCTTGGGGAGCATGACCCTCCATTGAGGATTACGGTTGATGTGAGAAGCTTCAGCGTGATGGTGGATGCCTACTGTGCTGCTGGAAGGTTTGAGGATGCGATTGCGGTGTTCCGGAGGATGGGAGAGTATAAGGTGGTACCGGATGTAGCAGCTTACAACAATCTGATTCGGCATCTCGGGCTTAATCAGCTGATAGATGAGGCAGAGGTGCTCCACAAGGAGATGTGCGAGCATAGTCTTGTTGCAGATGAGGAGACATGTGTGCTGCTCATGGAGGCGTGCTTTAAGGCTGACCGCATCGACGATGGTATCGGTTACTTCGACAGAATGGCTGAGCTGGAGTTGAAGCCTGATGCATCTGCATATCATAGGATCATAGACGGCTTGGTCGGTTTAAGCTTGCTCGACAAGGCTCAGGAGTACTTCGATCAGATGAGGGAGAAGGAAATTCACCCAAGCATTGCAACCTACGAGACACTGCTCAAGGCCTATGTTGGCGTTGGGGCGACACGGTTGGATGATGCAGCCAAGGTAGCAAAGTGTATCCTTTTGGATGAGAATGTGGTTTTCGGTGATGAGATGAGGGAGCTTCTGGAAGGAGCGCTCCGTGGAGAGGGCAGGGAAGATGACATAGCAAAGCTGTATGAAGACGTGGAGAGGGAGAAGGCCGAAGCAGTTCTGCGGGCGGAAGAAGAGAAGGCGAGGGCAGAGGCACTTGCCAGGGAAGAGAGGGCGGCGAGGAGGGCAGAGGCTGCTGCCAAGGACGAGGCTGCGGCAAAAGCTAGTGCTGCTGCCATTGAGGCTATAATTGGCCATAGAAGGAAAACTGAAGGTGAGACAGCAGAACCTGCATCTACTCCAAACGCTCTCGACGGCGGGCTTCTCAGCAGGCTTGGCCTCAGTTCACCTGGACAAGGTGCGTCTCAAGACACTCCAATAATAAGTACTGAAACAAAAGGAGATGGGCAGGAGCAATTTTGATGGCCATGTGCCATCTTGTCCTGCATTTGTTCTGAGCACTAGTCGTGCATTTTCGTATCGATTCTAGGAGCATCAATCTGTATGAGCTCTGATAGCTATAAAGATTTCGAATTTCAACCGTATGTCCGTATCTCTGGTTGAGACCTTATGTAACCACGGTTGATGCAATAGAAATAGAGCGATAACAATGAGAGTTTAATGAACTATCATAGGTAATTTTCCTATTTGTTCAGCATAATGAAATTGTAAACCAGTTGTATTTCCTCGCAGTTTAACGTGTATTGCAGCGTTCCAGGCTGGAACTGCAACACCAACTATGAAAGAGAACAGAATGTGAGACTCAGTCCTACTATCTGAAATCGTACTGTGTTTCATTCTATGAAAATGTTTGCCTTACACAGTATCAATGCAATCCACACGTATATTGAGGAGAAACAATCAAATGTATGATAAACCCATAGCTTAGCTGCTGAAAAGGCTACCAGAAGGCACAGCCGGCAAATGATACTGCATTTCGGCCTCTGGATTAGGCCAGGCACCCTGATATTGTTTTGGTAAACATATAGTTCTAGGGCTCCATCGTCTCGGAAAATCTTGGCTCCGCAGCCTTGGCGGGTCGGTGTCCCTATGGATTCT
Organism: Aegilops longissima; assembly: GCA_021605205.1. NCBI lineage: Eukaryota > Viridiplantae > Streptophyta > Magnoliopsida > Poales > Poaceae > Aegilops > Aegilops longissima. The sequence continues at coordinate 593,549,810 of CM038676.1, read as the reverse complement.
TCATCAACAAGAACAACAATTATCTTCTCTTTCCCCTCTCCCGCATCATCGGGGATCTGCAAGTGTAAGGGCCAAATTGATGTCAGTCTCGGTTACCCACAGTCCCATGGCATGCCGAAAATAAAGTACAAACCACCTCAAACATTGCTTCTGTCAAAATGCCCTCCATTATAGATCGTAGGCCTCTCGCCCCAGTTTCCCTCGCAGCTGCTTTCTTTGCTATTAGCCTCAAAGCGTTTTCCGTAATATGCAACTTTACCTTGTCGATGACAAATGAACAAACACATTAACCAAGAAGGAATTCTTTAGTTGAAACTTCTGACACGAACAAATCACAGACTAACATCATTCATCTTGAACAACTTCTTGTATTGCTTGCATATTGCGTTCTTGGGCTCTCTGAGAACCTGAAAAGATAAATTAGCTAGGTTTTCAAGTTGCAGACAAAATGGGATGAAAACACTGTGATGCAGAATGTAGTAGACTGGACTACAAAGCAGGCCTTCTGGAAGCAATGATTATAATAGAGATGATCCAAATAAAGTAGTCAGGAAGGAAACAAAAATGGGCAAAAAGTTTGCTACCTGAACCAGTTGATCTTCACTGAGATGAGTCAAGCCAACTATTATTGGCAACCTCCCAATAAATTCTGGCGTCAGGCCATAGGCAATCAGATCATCGTTCTCGATCTAAATAAGAAGTTATCGAATATTATCTCTTGTATCAATGTGGGCATTAACAACTAAAACGTGTCAGAAAACCGGTAACTAAGCTTACCTCGTCAAGCAAGCTTGATTGTTCAAGAGTATTCGTCAAAGTATAATCCCCCAATTCACGGCGTATTGGTGTTCCGAAACCAAAAGGACAGCGGCGAAGTCTTGCATAGCACACAAATACTTTCAGACATGACATGGAGGTTATATATAAAAGAAGAGTAGGATAGTTCCAAAGGGTAGAGATCTGAATAACCTTTCTGAGATAATCTTTCCCAAGTCAAAGAAGGCACCTCCACAAATGAAGAGTATGTTTGTTGTATCAACCTGCAAAACAAATTAAACATATCCCCAACTCGTCATTGTAATGCAAGGTACTGATTACATTTTTGTAGTAAATTTAGTTTGTACTGCCAACTGCCTCCGACAAAAAGAGCAGCAGCCATCTATGACGTTCAGTTGACCACATGTCACTCAGGCAAGCAACAAGTACATATTGAAGACTATCAAAGTCATAGCACCATTCAATAGTTTAGAGCTTTAGGTGCTAAACTGTTGAAATACGGCTACTGAGCTAGGTAGTAGGCACTAGGCACATGAAGGTCTTAGCAGCCTGTAAAAAATCTCAAAAACAATTACCTCGACACAACCATGAGACAGACCATTTTGACTTCTTTTCTTTGGCACACTGATCACCTAAGAGCAAAAACATGGAATCGTTCTTGTTTAGAGAGGAACAAATCGAGTACGTGCATGTGAGTCTGGAGTTTATCTAGTTGGAAAACAGTACTAGAAATCTTTTTGTAGTCTATGAAACCGTGCACTCTTCTAAAGAGCATACATCTACAAATATAACATAGCCACTTACCGTTCCTTCAAACATTTTTAAGAGGGCTTGCTGGACACCCTCTCCAGAGACATCCCTCCGGTCCTCCTGGCAACCGACCTGAATGTACCAATGTATCATATTAGCGTACATGTAATGGGCTCCACTATATATCACGGTAGTGGTAATAATAATCAGAAATGCTTTTCAACAACCTTCTTTGCGAGCTTATCAACTTCATCAATGTAGATGATGCCATGCTCTGCAGCTTCGACATTGAAGTCAGCAGCCTAAGAGGCAGAACACATCAGAATACAACATGTTAGTTGTCTAGTGCATATTAAAAGGGAAAGTTCCTTTGGGGATCCAACGAATCGCCAAGGATAGAAAGTAGTTGGTTACAACTAAATCACTGAAATGCATCGGCGCTCTGTTTTAACACAATGGTGTAGTAGTATAAAACTAGTGACACGACATAACTAAATGCGGAGTGAACAAACAGTCAGAACAGATTCATAGGCTGGTAAGTACCACTAGAAGTTTGTAGACGATTGATTCCACATCTTCCCCCGAGTAACCAGCCTGAAAGAGCAGTCTATTTGTAGCATCAGAAAGAAGAAAGAAGCATTAAAATCAGCTTCCTGATTTTCTGCCAGGACATGTATGAACCACCAATGCGTTAAAGAGAGCAGTCAAACTGTCAAAGAGAGCTTTCTAGTGGCATGTGACACAATGCAAGATTTTACCTGTGTAATTGCTGTTGCATCAGCAATCACGAAGGGCACATTCGCAAAGCGAGCCAGCGTTTTTGCTAGAAGTGTTTTACCTGATCCAATCGCATCACATTAGCAAGCAAGCAACATCACACTAGAACATTCAAGTGGTAAAATGCATGCGCATCCACCGGTACCTGATCCAGTTGGCCCAAGCAGAAGGATGTTACTCTTTTCTAGCTCAGTGTCATCGTCGCCAGTCGTACCAGCATCACAAGCCGCCGAGGTTTGCGATGAGCTAGGGTTGATCACCACCACAACCACAAGCGAAACTCTCAGTTACTAGAACTTATCGGAGTGCTCACTGCATACGGACCACCGACAAATTCAGTCGCCGGATGGGAAGAATCTAACTGACCTCTTGGTGGAGGGCTCGCTGTATATCCTCTTGTAGTGGTTGTGCACGGCGACGCAGAGCACCTGCACAGCCAACCCCCCTGCTGAATCCATCCATGGCTCGCACTACTAGAATTCTGCTCTGTTTTAGCAGAAAACTGCGCGCAAAACCAGCGCAATCCTTGCTAATTATGCAGTAAACGGGGCAGTCTCTGAGGTTAACCTTTTTGGCCTTGTCTTGGCCGACGACGTACTGGTCCAGGCCCCGGCGGATCTCCTTGGGCGTCGGGAACCGCGGCGGCGGCGGCGGCGGCTTGGACTGCGCCGCGGAGTAGCAGGTGGGCGCCCGCGAGGCCACGGGGGACGCGCGCGCGGCGGCGGCGGCGCAGGCGCGGCTGGAGAGGAGGCGGCGCGCGGCCGCGTACATGAGGACACGGTCGCCGGAGCAGCCGCCGTCGATCGGCTACCTATCCCCGGCTCTTCCTCGGTTTTTAGTGGGGGAGGGGGAGGAGGTCGCGGTGGCTTTGGGGCTTTACGACTGGTTTCCCCGTGCGCAATGAGTTATACCATGCAATTTGACTCGCCCGTCATCGACCGGTGATCATCCGGCAAACCATGCCGCCGGCGTGGGAGAGCACCAGGGAAATCGCCGGCGGAGGCCTGCACCGGCGTTACAACTTACAATTATCCACCAATCACTGGTATGAACTGGTGATATGGGTATGCAATCGCTTAGATTTAGATTTAAAAAAGAAAATGAGATCAACCAAAGGGCTAACCCTCGTTGGCCTTCTGAGCCAGGACTTGAACTCGGATGGGCTGCCAGCTGCCCAGCCAACGGGTCGACACCCCATCCTCTAGATTATGATTTACAAACTCAGCGAGTCAAAAGAACACATATATCAACTCAATTTAGACGCTGGAGACCATTTCTTCTGCAGGCGTAATTTGCCCTGATTTTGGTACGCAAGCAAGGCAAAAATCACAGATAAATTCATCCATCCAGGCTTCATTCAACCAAGTGTGCGACAAATTATTATACTACCTCATCACCAGGTCAAACTCATTTCAACATTCCTTCTGGAGGCGTAATTTGCCCTGATTTAGCAAGCAAGGCAAACATCACAGTCACAGACATCTCATCTGTCCAGGCTTCAATCATCATTCAACTAAGCGTGCGACAAATTATTAGACCTCATCGACGAGTCGAATTCACCGAGCCGGGTGTACTTTTTTCACCAGCATCAAGAATAGTATTTTTTTTCAGAAAACCAAAACTTCGCACCGCGCATCACGAGAAACTGATTGGCTAACAGAGTCCTCAGCTCTTAATCGACGATGACCGCGTGAATGAAGGTACTCGTGGAAGGAAGGCGCTCAGACGCTGTAGCCCGTGAAGGTGAAACCCCGGCCGGCGATCTCGCCGACGCAGAACCACCCGTAGAGCTCGAGGCCGAACAGCGCCATGATGCCCGCGTGCTCCACGTTCAGATCTTTCCTGTTTCTCCACAGCTGCTTCACTTGGTCCGCCTCCTTCCAGAATGCCTCGTAGCGGCCGGGGAGGCTGCAGGAGACATGCGTGTGTCAGTGCTACAGATACGGTGAGTAATCAAGCTGCGGCCAATGAAGTACAGCATTTTGATATGAAACTATGTCAGGTAAATGTGAGGAGTAGCTATCTTTTGACACTCTTTTGATAGTAGTAACTACGGAATGGCCTATGCAGGTATGCAGTTCAAGAGCATGGTTCAGGAAATTGCATGTGCATATTTAGGTTGATGACTTGATGTATTCACCAAAACTTTTGCAAAGTACAGCTATTCAAGAAGTCATAATGACAGTACCCCTCTCATATACACCAATATATCATAGTATCAAAACAAAAAACCCTTACAAAAGGCATAACTAGAGCACATTCTATTACACTATCAAATCAAAATAGAATTCATTATAGCTAGAGTAACCTTCCCAAAGGAGAATTGAAGAAATACCAAACCTACTGACAATCAGAAAAGGCGCTTTTTGACATGATGAAGTTAGTTAAATCAAGCATAAATCCTAATTTCTTCTTAAATTGACATGAACTAGAAACCCATGAACATATAAAAACCGGAAATTTATCTATTGTAACATCTTCGTTCACAGAGAATTGAGAAAAACTCTCAGCAAACACTTAGTGTTCCAATCAAAGGACTCTAGCATTGTGGGTCTGAACTTACAGTCAGAACAAGACCAATTGGGAATGAGCTAGTGCCCTACAATGGAATTAGATGAAACAGATTGTTACACACTAATAATCTGTGCGGCGATCTGAACCATGTCAATTAATAAAACATGGCACATCATTTTCATTCTTGTAGATAAGATAGCATCACGACATTTCAGAAATACAGTTTCATAGTTTGTTCAATCAGAACACTTCTAGTAAAGAAGTATAGCTAGTCTATTCATCAGGCAGCCACAAACCGACAAACCAAACAAAGAGGCAACATAAATTACGTTATAGAATAACCACCAATTTATCTATCAGTGTTCCATTTCTTGCAGATAAGATAAGATCACCGCATCACCCCATTTTTCATAACACTGTTTCATAGTTTGCTCAATCAGAACACTTGCATAATGCAGTATTACCTCATTCATCAAGCAGCCAGAATCACAAGTCAACAAAGATGCAATATAAATAGGTTTTACCAAACAAAGATATGTTTAGACGATCAACACTACTAATCTTCACGAAATCACATGCCCCAAATAACAGTCTGACCTAGGGCACCGTCTATCTGACAAGTCACGCCAAGAACAGCGGTTCCAATCACGAACAAAATAATAGGTTTGACAGACGGCATCAGTGACTTCATCGATCGAGATCGTGCACATCGAGGACCGCGCAACCGATCCGCCACCGGGCACGCCCAGACAAGGACCGCGGGGAGGTATAGAGAGGGATGGGGAATGGACCTGGCGATGCGGGTGTAGAAAAGCTGCTTGGAGAGCTCCTGGCACTTCTCGACGGTGGGCGGCTGCACGACGAACTGCTTGTTCTTCTCCATGAGGGTCTTGTGGTAGGCGCACCCGTTCCTGGCCACGAACCGCGTCGCCTCGCAGGCCTTGGCCTGCAGCTGCGCCAGCTTGGACCCCAGCGCCGCCATGGACGGATCTGCTGCGACGCGACGGCTCCTGGGAGAGGGGGGGTCGCGGGAATGCGGCGACGTGAGATCGCGGGAGAGGATCCGGGATCGGGCGGATGGGGGGGGGGCTTACCTTGGGGGATCGGAGGAGGAGGGGGAGAGGCGGCGGCGGCGGCGGCGGCGGGTGTGGGTTGGTTGTGCCTGCTGCGCGTGTGGTGATTTCTTTGGGAAGGGGGCGGCTTTTGGGAGGGCAGAGGAGGGGAGGGGATGGTTGGAGAGGGCTTTTCTTTTTTCCTTGGCTTGGAGAAGAGGTCAATGCTGCTGGTTTGGTTGGGCCGAATGGCTCATACTCCTACCTGGTTTGCTTGAATATTTGCTAATCTATTTAATATTTAAAAGGTAAATATTTGCGAATCCAAAATAAGCTAGACAAGGTCAAGCTGAGATAGATTTTTAAAAAAAATCAGGTCTAAACTGAATGGTTGGGCATGTCTCAGTTTGGATAATCAAAATCTTGAACCTCAACTTCAGGGAGAAACCTGCGGGCGACCCGGGCGAAACCTAGCCGCCGCACCAGCCTCCTCCAGATCCGCCCACCTTCCCTCGCCGCCACCGGCATGCGCCGCCGGGCAAAGCCCGCGCGGCGTCGGCGCGGCGGGGCCTTCCTTTTCTTCCCTCTCGCGAGGCCATGGCGGTGTGGGGTCGCTCGGCAAGGAGCAGGCGTGGTCACAGCGCTGTGGCGCCGTCTCGCCAGCAGCGCGGCGAAGGGCGCGCCGCAGACGCCAGCAAAGCGGCGAGCGGTCGTCTGTGGCGGCGTGGGAGTGCAGGTGGCGGCGCGCGCGGGCGGGCGCGCGGCGAAGCGCGCGCGGCGCTGTAGGCGCGATGGGCGCGCGGTCGTCGCTGCCAGCTCGGGCGCCGTGAAGTCTTGGGCGCTGCAGTCGGCTTTGGCCAGATCTGGCCTCTGCCAACATGTGGCTGGAGGGCCGGCTCGAGGAGGCACCAGGCGTCATTGGAGAGTGGCTGCGTTTCGCGCCTAGTCCGGCAACGTGTGGTGGTTGCAGTGGTGGTGTCGGGGATGGCTGGTGGTTGTCTCTCCTTCAAGCGCGTCCACACCCGGCTCCTGGAGCTGTGGCACCGTTCAGTTTGTCATGTGCTACAGAAGGTTCGGGCAGGCCAGATCTAGCATGGATAGTCCTGTTCTTGCGCGCGGCGGTGCGAGCCGCAGCATGCTTTATACTGATCTCGCCAAGTCCGCGCGTGGTGCGGATCGGCTATGTTTGGTTCTCCCTCGACCTTTCCTGTGCGCTGCGGTGCGGAGGATCGCCCAGTTCTGCGCGCGGAGGTAGAGGATGGCCAGATCTAGCTTGGATCGCCCAGGGCCTGCGAGCGGCGGTACGGATCGGTCGGGTTGGCGTGTGTTCGCCGAGTTCCTGTGTGCGGCTTGACCAATTCGTCTCTAGTAGTGTTTGCTTTGGGCTCATGTTGCACTGTGGCGCTGGTGGCCTCAGATCCTTGGATTGTTGGTGGAAGACTCGGCTCCGGATGAAAATCATGCATCGACTCTATCGTTGCCGGCGGTAATGGCGTCCACGGATGTCGTCTTCCTCCTTGGAGGTATCGTCGTGGAGCCGTTCCCTTCCTTCCCAATAGCTGAGATCTCTGGGTGAAAACCTAAGATCGGGCAGTGCCAGATCGGGTGACGATGGAGTCCTCAGCTTTGTTTTCCTCCTTGGAGGCGTCACCTTGGTGATCCCGCCGAGGGTTCTGATGGTGTTCTCATTTGATGATAGAGCTTGGGTTTGTGATGCTGCCGGCGGGTCCTTTTCTTTCCTTTTTTTTGCGCTGCCTTTGCGGTGCTTTCCTCCTCTGAGGACTCTTGTAACACCTTCTTCTGATCAATAAATTTGGCAGTTCTCCTGCCAACATTAAAAAAAAAACTTCAGGAAGAAGGCCAGCAACGGTGAAAGTCCAATGCTCACTCCAAACCAGAGCGAAAAACCATAATAATAATTCTTTTGTTCTAAACCGGGTTTTGCTTCAAGATTTGCGAGCTTCAAATACTTTCTCCGTTCCAAAATATAGTGCGTCTTCGGTTTCCGCGCTTCAACTTTGACCATAAATTTAACCAACGAGAGCGACTGCATCGGGAGCAAAAATTATACCAGTGAATTCGTATTCAAAAGAAGTTTTCAGTTATATAAATTTTGCTCCCGCCACAATCGGTCTCGTTGGTTAAATTTATGGTCAAAGTTGAAGCACGGGCGCGCTATATTTTGGAACGGAGGGAGTATATTTTAAAAGTAAAAAATTTGTGAATCCAAAATAAACTACTCTCTCCGTTACACTCTGAAATACGTCTAAATTCAAATGAAGTCTGTATTAAAATGCCTAGAAAGGCTTATATTTAGAAGGCCCTTCGAGATAAACTGTTCTTATATTTGGAAACGGAGGGAGTAAGATATGGTTAAGCTGAGATGGCTATGAAGAAAATTCGAGCGGAACAAGTCTAAACTGAATAGTAAGGGCACATCTCGGTCGGTGCAGATAATGAAAATCCTAAACCTCAACTCTAGGTAACCAGAGCAGAAAACTATAGTTTTACTGTTTTACAGTTTTTTATTCTCAACTTTTGTACTAATAAATGGCTTTGATTAATTTTATTAAAGATAATTGGTGGCTGGGTGGCAATTTTATCCATGGGTACGGGTACCCGCGGGTACCGTACCCTTATGGGCAAGGTATGGGCACACTTTTATACCTATGGGTAGTACCCATACCCTACCCGTTATGTCATGGGTAGGGTACGGGTATAATCTGGTACCCGCGGGTATGCCCATACCCTGCCCGCTTGTGAACTAATGTTAAGTTGTTGTTAATTAATCATTAATTTTTCATGTGACTTTTCTACTCATATTGACTTATGAGTATGTTGTACTCATCTATCTGTTATTGAGCTAAGATAATTGTTTTTTGTCAAATGTGCTATAAATGAGTGTAAAAATGTGAACAACTCGTGTCCTATTTGTTCTACCCGCTGGGTACCCAAGGGTACGGGTACCCGTCGGGTATGGGTAAAGTTTAATACCCATGGGTACGGGTATGGGTAGATTTTTGTACCCACTGACTATACGGGTATGGGTATGGTATTGCTCTGCCCTGCCCATACCCTACCCATTGCCATCCTTACTTGACATCAGTTACTTACGTCTCGACACCAATTACTTTATACCAGAACATATTCAGATATAAATATAAATGTTCATAAAGTACGTATTTAATATTTATAGTATTATACTTCACCTAATAGGCACCAAATGATGCTTAGTTTTTTTTTTGCCGGTGATTAAAAGATGCCTTTTTGCCCATGGTCAAAAGACTCCCTCAACAAAGCAAATTGGTTACTGATCCAAAAATGTTTGTGTGCAATATTACATAGTGCTACTGCCACATGATCATCGTGAAAAGATCGAATGCTGAGTATGCTCGGATAGGGCAACCGGCTATATATGTCACACAAACTAGAGATGCAATCACATTATTGTGTTTTGAAAAGAAAGAGAGCAATCACATTATTGTGTTTTGAAAAGAAAGAGATATAACGGGTATGTTCACTGCTAATAGGATGCAAGAACGTATCTGACACTGCAAATAATTTGGATGCTAGTGTGCTACATTTACATAAATAGAATAAAAATGGCAAATACAGTTGTGAGTGATGTAGAAAAAGTAAAGGCATTTTTTCAAATAAAAAGCACAACTCTTTTTTAATGTGGTTTATGTAATATAAGGCGGTGTTAAACCTACTAGCGAGGAGTGTGGTGATATTTAGGTCCGCTGCATTAGCAAGAACCTCTGTTAAGAAATGATGAAAAGTATATTGCCAAATTGGTTATCATAAAAGTTATTTATGTTAAGTAGATGAAAATGGAACCCATGCTAATATCTTCATAACATGTTTTTACCTTTCACAAACATATTTATACAAAAATAATGGTGAAATACATTATTTCAAGACAATAGAGACAAATCACACTAGAAGGTATCTCAGGACCCTATGCTCTTAGATATTGCTGACTCTGTGTTTGCCCGTTCCACCTGATCATGTGTTTCGAACTACCGTGGACTAGTAGCGCTTGTGTCTTGGCATATACACGCAACACATGTTTCTGATTCATCACATTCCCATGGAACAAGATTCTGAACTTGAATTATCTTCCTCTATTGCTCTTTGTCTTGTATTTCGGCTAGCTATTGTGTCTCTTCTATGGGATGGGTATCTGGAGCAACATGGGGGAGCAAGATGACATCCTCATGCATCACGAGCTTCGGAGTGAATTAATACTAAGTGACCTGCTATCATGTAGGAGTGCATTGCTACCTCACCCAATACATCATAAACACCTATTAATGTTAAATATACACCGCCAACTCAAGTATGCAAATTTTATTTTATACTTCTCTGTGGCACTTCCCGTCGGTCTTCTGACATATTTGTTACACACAACCCCAATAGTGCCTACGGCGTGTGCCAGTGCCCGAGTGGCCAGTGTGCGGTATTGTGATGGTGTCATGGGAAGGAGCACCTGTAGCCATGCCCAGGGATGTAGCCGATGTTCGATGAACCTCATTAACAAATCTAGGTGTCGTGCCTCGTGTGATTGCTTGTTCCTCGATGGATCGACTATATGTCTTGGATTTATTCTAACAAGTGGTATCAGAGCAAGACTGCAAGGTCCGGGAGGCGCCTTGAGTTAGTCTAGAGGAGTTGTCAATGACGTGTAGATCGATATGGTTGTGACATCAGAAGCAACAAGATCAAATCAAGTTCACGGATTGGATCGTGAAGATCAGGAAGACATCAGCGACAATGATTTGAAGCAATCGGAATAGGACGCACAACAACATAGCGGCGGCGTGTTTCGAGGAACTAATTTCATCGAGATTGGTGCATGAAGCAACATCAAAACCCTTTAGCGTGTTTGACTCCAAGACGGTTGAACGCGCAGGTGCGTGCGTGGTGATTGGTGAAGTGCGCCAGCGCTGGACCAAGCGGAGGCCCATCAGTGGTGCATCATGGTGGCTGCTACTTATAAGCTACGTTGGGATTTCCTCGAAAAGGAGAGGATGATGTAGTATAGTAGAGATAAAGATTTCCCTCAGTTAAGAACCAAGGTTATAAATCCAGTAGTAGAACCACACGAAACCTTGTTAGCAACACCTACACATAGAAGAGCAAATACTTGCACCAATCTCGATCAAGGAAGTTGTCAATCTCCTTGGCGGTCATTTGTAAGGATCAAATCTGATAATGGTAGATAGATAAAATAAAACATAAAAAATGACGGTAAATAAATTTGGCAAGGTATTTTTGGACTTTATATAGGATAAAAGTAGACCCAGGGGTCATATTTTTGACTAGAGGATTCTCTCTCGAACAAAAAGCATACAGCGAGTGAGCAAATTACTGTTGAGCAATTGATAGAAAAGTGCACAATTATGACGATATTCAAGGCAATGATCATGTATATAGGCATCAGGTCTGAGACAAGTAGTCCAACTCCTGTCTGCATCTACTAATATTATTCCACCCATCAACCGCTATCCAACATGCATCTAGGGTATTAAGTCAATGAAAACGGAGTAACGCCTTAAGCAAGATGACATGATGTAGACAAAGTAAACCCAAGCAATATGAATAAATCATGTCTTTTTATCCTTAATGGCAATAATACAAATACATGTCATGTCCCTTTGTCACTGGGATTGAGCACCACAAGATTGAACCATCACAAAGCACCTCCCCCATTGTAAGATAAATCAATCTAGTTGGCTAAATCAAACGGATAGATCAGAGAGAAACGCAAAGCTATAATAATCATGCATAAAAGAATTCAGAGAAGACTCAATTAATATGCATGAATAATCTGATCATGAACCCACAATTCATCAGATCCCAACAAATGCACCGCAAAAGAAGATTACGTTGAATAGATCTCCAAGAACATGGGAGAGAACATTGTATTGAAGATCAAAAAGAGAGAAGAAGCCATCTAGCTACTAGCTATGTACGCGTAGGTTTGTGGTAAGCTACTCACACATCATCGAAAAGGCAACAAGGTTGATGTAGAAGCCCCCCGTGATCGATTCCCCCTCTGGCAAAGTACCAGAAAAGGCCTCCAGATGGAATCTCGGAAGAACAGAAACTTACGACTGAGAAAGTACTTTTGGATAGCTCTCTGATGTATTGGGAATATTTAGAAATTTATAGGGACGGAATTAGGTCAAGTGGTGCCACGAGGGGCCCACAAGCCTGGGGGCGCGCCTACCCCCTAGGGAGCGCGTCCCGAGCTTGTCGCTCCCTCATGGCTCATTTGGTCTTCTCCCTAACCTTTTAGGGTCCCTTATGGCCCCAAAAAAAATCCAATTTTTTTGCTCCATTTGGACTCTGTTTGATATTAATTTCCAAAAAGCCAAAAACAAGCAAAGAAACAACAACAACTGGCACTAGACATTAGGTTAATAGAGTCCCAAAAAATGATATATAAATGCATATAATTGCATATAAAACATTCAAGATTGATAATATAATAGAATGAGATGATAAAAAATTATAGATACATTGGACACGTATCAAGCATCCCCAAACTTAATTAATGGTCGTCCTTGAGTATGTAAATAATAAAAACAGAATTTTTGATGTGGAGTGCTAGCTAACATGTCTATCATGTAACTTTTTTTATGGTATGAATATTTAGATCCGAATTATGGTCATACTTCTGTAACTCCAAAAATTCTGAAAAATTAGGACAACGTAAACAATTTGTATCTTAATTCAGCAATTGTTTGTGCTCTAGTACCCCAGATCAATTATCATACTGGAAGCAAAAGTTTCTGTTTTCCCACAACATCAATTCAACTATCATTCAAAGGCTTTACTTGACACAAACACTAATTTAAACACAAAACACAACCATAACAGTAGCATAATTGTGTGCATACTCAAAAATAGAAAACAAACACTCTAGATCCCATCAGATTGCTACTGAAGCAAACACTGCATATTACAGCGGAAGCTTTTGGTGAACGTTACCTCGGTCTTCCGACGGCTGTTGGTCGAGTTACATGAGGAACATTCGATCACATTGGAGAGAGGATTCGGTCTAAACTCCAAGGTGGGATTGAGCGACTTATCTCTTGTACTGGAAGGGAAGTAAGAATTGAAGTAGTGGCCCAGTCAATAGCCACATATAACATGTCTTGCTTCCAGCTAACAAAGAAAGTCTACAAAACACTGGCCTCATACATGGTCAAATATTGGTGGAGCAGGAATCTCGATTGCCGGTCCTTGCACTGGCTATCCTGGAAAATGATTGCATCACCAAAGGTTAAAGGAGGAATGGGGTTCAAGGATGTGTAGATTTTCAATCTTGCACTACTCGGCAAGCACGGGTGGCGCTTGATGACGAAACCCAACTCTCTGTGCTCGCGGGTTCTGAAAGGAAGATATTTCCCTTCTTGTGATTTCATGCAAGCTACTACGCCAAAATTCTCCTCAGCTATTTGGCGGGCTATTATTGTAGGAAGGGAAGCGTTAAGAACCGGCCTGTTAAAGCGCATTGGAAGCGACACGTCCATTTATATCTGGGAGGACAAATGGATCCCTGGCACCAGGTATATGACTTTGGTTGCACATAGTAGTAATGCGCAACTGCACAAGTGTCCGACCTGATTGATTTTGGAACTTGGTTGTGGAAAGCCCAAGTGATCAGAGAGAACTTCATACCTCCCGGCGCAGATGATATTCTGAATATTCTCGGTTCGGTGGTGGTGATGATATCCTGGCATGGGCTTTTGAAAAATCTGGTTCATACACTGTTAAATCAGCCTACCGCGCTCTCATGACTCAAAACGAGCAGATTGCTCTATAGGAAGGGGTGGTAATCGAAGCTTCAGCGACACAGAAATAGTTATGGTCCAAATTGTGGAAGTTGAAGGTTCTGCCAAAAGTGAGAGTCTTCTGATGGCGGGTCCTACGGGGTATTCTACCGGTAGAATCAACACTCAAATATTGACATATAGCGATAGTGAGCAAGTGCAAAATCTGTCAGCATGAAGATGAGGATATGATGCACGCACTATTGATCAATTCTTCCAGGGTCACTGACAGAAGGTCACTAGTTGACATATTTCTTGTAGTGTGAATTTCTCCCATGCGAGAGGATTTTGGACCCAAGCACCGGATTGTCTTGGGGTCAAGAGGCCCGATCTACATCCCCTAACATGGTAAAAATATATCACTTGTGATCCCAAGTTCTCTGAGTTGGACCAAGCCAAACTGGTGAAAATAATGTGGGCTATATGGACTTCAGAAAATAACATAACTCATGATAAAGGAGGCCTTGATCCGATACAGGCCATGAGAATGACCAGAGAAACTTTGGCTCTGCTTGATCTCCCTAAGGAACATGCTCGCTCGCTCCCTAGTCATGGCTGGAGGCCACCCGAGGACGATGAGATCAATATAAACACTTATGGTAGTGTTGCTATGGAAGCTCGAAGAGGTGGGGTGGGAGGAGTTGCTCGTTCCCATTCCACATTTAGAGCTGCGTGGTGTAAACCTTATCAGGTGATAACCGACCCCCTCATCTTTGAAGCCCTGGCAATCCGGGATGGTGTCATTTTTGCGAAGCTCAGGGGCTATGAGAAAGTCGTGATGGAATCCGACTGCTTGGAGGTCGTTAATCTCTGGAATTCGCACCATGACGAAAGGGCAGTTGTGGCGCCTATCCTATCCGAGATATTGGAGCATTCTACTAGTTTTAAGTCTTTTTGCATTCAACACATTCCTAGAACAGCTAACTACCCTGCTCATCTATGTGCAAAGCATGCAAGCACATTGGATGTAACAAAATGTTGGCTTGACTATGTACCTAGCATCATTGTAACTAGCCTTCTAGCAGATTCTGCTGGGGCTTCTTTTGTTGAATAAAGCTTCAAATATTTCCCTAAAAAAAGTACAAGGATAAAATATGCAATTTACTCCGCAGATGTATAGGAGGGAGACCCATTTAGATGAGTCTGTATTCTGTAGGGGTAGTGGGGCCGTTGTTTGTGGTTGGGGAGTGCGCTTACGACAAAACAATAAAAAAATGCGACAAACAAATAATAGTGTGTGTCTAAAGAAACAAATAATATGGCGGACTGTTTATCTGAGGTGGGATGAGATCTCATCTAGATGATCCCTACACGGACCCATACTGCTATCATTCTCTTCGTTACACAAGGGGACATAAATACATGTACAAAGGTGAGCTAACCACGTTAGCGAGCTCAACATCTTAGCTACAAGTGTTTTTTTTTTTTTGAGAAATTCTTCATTCAAATTACGAATCAGTACAAAGTTGACTCTTACAAGCACACTGAAACGCAAACACAAAGGACTATGAACACTTAGAGTACCCTAAGACAAACATAACACAAAAAAGATCTCCGGAGCCCTGTGTCATCATCCCTGAATCTTGAGAGAAGACCCCTGCAGCAGAAGGATCTGCAACCAGTCGCAAACAGGTCATCATCTTCGACCACGGTACAATTGCCGCCACGCTGCTTCCTCCTTTCTTGACACCATCGCTGAAAGGGCATGAACATCAATCCAACACACCTACAACAGCCCTCGCCATCTTTGGCTTTGAGTACCGTGAAAAGTGTCCCTTCCGAAAGGAAGAGAACTCGAGTCATCCGACCGGTCCAGCACCGCGGCCGGGCTATCCGCTCGGACAAAGCAGGATCTCCAACCAGCATCAGCGCAGAGGAAGGAGAAGAACAACAGCAGCAAATCATACCAGTAAGGAAGAAGAAAGGTCTTCGTCTCCCTGCATCCATCGCCCATCTGAGCTACAAGTGTGGGAGGACGTGCACACTGGACGCGGCGTTAGCGGGTCGGGCGTGTGTCCCGTTGCTGTGGCGAGCTCGTAGATTAGGATGGATCCCGATGACTTGGTCAGGTTTGTTGTGGACGACGCAACGGTGCTTTCCAACAGCAAGGTCACATTCCAGATCCCATACGATCTTGTCGCCTGGGTCTCAAGATGTACATTCAACTAAGTCGAACATGTGTTTCTGATTCCTCTCATTCCTATCGACAAGACTTTAAACTTAAATAATCTTCTCCTAGCTCTTTGTCCTGTATTTTGATTGGCTAACATCCCTTCATTGGATGGACATGAGAATTGATGAGAAGAAAACAAAGCCGTCCTCATACTATATCACGAGCTTCTGAGTAAATTTATACTACATGCCATACCATGAGACCCGGTATCCTCTCGGGCTACCTCACCCAATATATAATAAGCAACTATTGATGATATATCATAAACACGCATCGATGCTGCCTACCCAAGTACGCAAAATTTAATTTTGTACTTCACGGTATTTCAAGTAGTTTCCAAAATATTGCCCGACTACTGAAATAAAGATCGAAGAGCTCATCAGCCACAACTCTTAGTTAGCGGTCTTTGACCTATTTGTTACACACAGTTCCAAACAAAATGTGTTGATAGAAGTGTTGATTCACTTTTCCGACCAATTAAGAAAATCACTGTGCATGTTAGTCTTCTTTTGCAACTGGATAATGCACACGCTACAACTTCAACGTTTGGAGGGCATCCTGCAACGTAGACATCCACGGAACAATCTATCACACCCACAAACGACAGAGTATGAGTGATGGTAGTATCCACCACCGTTGGCGCAACTTCCAGTTGAGATAAACCATCGATGCTCTGGCATCAACCTTGAGGAGAATTTTTTTATGTCTAAATTGTTGAACACACATGTTTTGATGTACCGAAGGTTGTTTGGAGTCCCGGATGTGATCACGGACATGACGAGGAGTCTCGAAACGGTCGAGAAATGAAGATTGATATATTGGAAGCCTATGTTTGGATATTGGAAGTGTTCCGGGTGAAATCGGGATTTTACCGGAGTACCGGGAGGTTACCGGAACCCCCCGGGAACATAATGGGCCTAGGTGGGAGAGAGGAGAGGCGGCTAGGGCTGGGCCGCGCGCCCCTCCCACCCAGTCCGAATAGGACAAGGAGAGGGGGGCGGCACCCCCCCCTTCCTTCTTCTCCTCCACTCCTTCCCCCTCCCAAGTCCTAATCCAACTAGGAACCCAGCGCGCCCTCTCCCTTGGCTAGCCGCACCCCCCTTGCTCCTTTATATACGGGGGCAAGGGGGCACCCCATAGACACAACATTGATCAGTTGATCTTTTAGCCGTGTGCGGTGCCAGCCTCCACTAGTCCACCTCGAAAATACTATAGCGGTGCTTAGGCGAAGCCCTGCGTCGGTAGAACATCAACATCGTCACCACGCCGTCGGTCGATTTAAACTCTCCTCAACACTCGGCTGGATCGGAGTTCGAGGGACGCCATTGGGCTGAACGTGTGCTGAACTCGGAGGTGCCGTGACGCTCGTACTTGATCGGTCGGATCGTGAAGACGTCGACTACATCAACGCGTTGTGCTAACGCTTCCCTTTCGGTCTACGAGGGTACGTGGACAACACTCTCCCCTCTCGTTGCTATGCATCACCATGATCTTGCGTGTGCGTAGGAAAATTTTGAAATTACTACGTTCCCCAACAGTGGCATCAGAGCCTGGTTTTATGCGTAGATGTCATATGCACGAGTAGAACACAAGTGAGTTGTGGGCGATATAAGTCATACTGCTTACCAACATGTCATACTTTGGTTCGGCGGGTATTGTGAGATGAAGCGGCCCAGACCGACATTACGCGTACGCTTACACGAGACTGGTTTCACCGTTGCGAGCACTCGTTGCTTAAAGGTGACCGGCGGGTGTCTGTCTCTCTCACTTTAGTTGAACCGAGTGTGGCTACGTCCGGTCCTTGCGAAGGTTAAAAAAGCACCAACTTGACAAACTATCGTTGTGGTTTTGATGCGTAGGTAAGAACGGTTCTTGCTAAGCCCGTAGCAGCCACGTAAAACTTGCAACAACAAAGTAGAGGACATCTAACTTGTTTTTGCAGGGCATGTTGTGATGTGATATGGTCAAGACATGATGCTAGATTTTATTGTATGAGATGATCATGTTTTGTAACCGAGTTATCGGCAACTGGCAGGAGCCATATGGTTGTCGCTTTATTGTATGCAATGCAATCGCCCTGTAATGCTTTACTTTATCACTAAGCGGTAGCGATAGTCGTAGAAGTATAAGATTGGCGAGACGACAACGATGCTACGATGGAGATCAAGGTGTCGCGCCGGTGACGATGACAATCATGGAGGTGCTTTGGAGATGGAGATCACAAGCACAAGATGATGATGGCCATATCATATCACTTATATTGATTGCATGTGATGTTTATCTTTTATGCATCTTATCTTGCTTTGATTGACGGTAGCATTATAAGATGATCTCTCACTAAATTTCAAGATAAAAGTGTTCTCCCTGAGTATGCACCGTTGCCAAAGTTCGTCGTGCCCAGACACCACGTGATGATCGGGTGTGATAAGCTCTACGTCCATCTACAACGGGTGCAAGCCAGTTTTGCACACGCAGAATGCTCAGGTTAAACTTGACGAGCCTAGCATATGCAAATATGGCCTCGGAACACTGAGACCGAAAGGTCGAGCGTGAATCATATAGTAGATATGATCAACATAGTGATGTTCACCATTGAAAACTACTCCATTTCACGTGATGATCGGTTATGGTTTAGTTGATTTGGATCACGTGATCACTTAGAAGATTAGAGGGATGTCTTTCTAAGTGGGAGTTCTTGAGTAATATGATTAATTGAACTTAAATTTATCATGAACTTAGTACCTGATAGTATCTTGCTTGTCTATGTTGATTGTAGATAGATGGCCCGTGTTGTTGTTCCGTTAAATTTTAATGCGTTCCTTGAGAAAGCAAAGTTTAAAGATGATGGTAGCAATTACACGGACTGGGTCCGTAACTTGAGGATTATCCTCATTGCTGCACGTAAGAATTACGCCCCGAAGCACCGCTGGGTGCCGAACCTGCTGCAGAGCAACACCGATGTTATGAACGTCTGGCGAGCAAAGCTGATGACTACTCAATAGCTCAGTGTGCCATGCTTTACGGCTTAGAACCGGGACTTCAACGACGTTTTGAACATCATGGAGCATATGAGATGTTCCAGGAGTTGAAGTTAATATTTCAAGCAAATGCCCGGATTGAGAGATATGAAGTCTCCAATAAGTTCTATAGCTGCAAGATGGAAGAGAATAGTTATGTCAGTGAGCATATACTCAAGATGTCCGGTATAATAATCACTTGATTCAACAGGAGTTAATCTTCCAATGATAGCGCCATTGATGAATTCTCCAATCACGCCACCAAGCTACAAGAGCTTCGTTATGAACTATAATATGCAAGGGATGGATAAGACAATTCCCGAGCTCTTCGCAATGCTAAAGGCTGCGGAGGTAGAAATCAAGAAGGAGCATCAAGTGTTGATGGTCAACAAGACCACTAGTTTCAAGAAAAAGGGCAAAGGGAAGAAGAAGGGGAACTTCAAGAAGAACAGCAAGCAAGTTGCTGCTCAGAGAAGAAACCCAAGTCTGGACCTAAGCCTGAAATCGAGTGCTTCTACTGCAAGCAGACTAGTCATCGAAGCGGAACTGCCCCAAGTATTTGGCGATAAGAAGGATGACAAGGTGAACAAAGGTATATGTGATATACATGTTATTGATGTGTACCTTACTAGAGCTCGCAGAGCACTGGTATTTAATACTGGTTCATTGCTAATATTTGCAACTCAAACAGGAATATGGATTGCTTAACACTGGCAAAGGACGAGGTGACGATGCGCGTGGGAAATGGTTCCAAAGTCGATGTGATCCCGGTCGGCACGCTACCTCTACATCTACCTTCGGGATTAGTATTAGACCTAAATAATTGTTATTTGGTGCCAGCGTTGAGCATGAACATTATATCTGGATCTTGTTTGATGCGAGACGGTTATTCATTTAAATCTGAGAATAATGGTTGTTCTATTTATATGAGTAATATCTTTTATGGTTCATGCACCCTTAAAGAGTGGTCTATTCTTGATGAATCTCGATAGTAGTGATACACATATTCATAATGTTGAAGCCAAAAGATGCAGAGTTCATAATGATAGTGCATTTTATTTGTGGCACTACCGTTTAGGTCATATCGGTGTAAAGCGCATGAAGAAACTCCATACTGATGGACTTTTGGAATCACTTGGTACTTGCGAACCGTGCCTCATGGGCAAGATGACTAAAATGCCGTTCTCCGGAAATATGGAGAGAGCAACAGATTTGTTGGAAATCATACATACAGATGTATGTGGTCCAATGAGTGTTGAGGCTCGTGGCGGATATCGTTATTTTCTCACCTTCACAGATGATTTAAGCAGATATGGGTATATCTACTTAATGAAGCATAAGTCTGAAACATTTGAAAAGTTCAAAGAATTTCAGAGTGAAGTTGAAAATCATCATAACAAGAAAATAAAGTTTCTACGATCTGATCGTGGAGGAGAATATTTGAGTTACGAGTTTGGTCTACATTTGAAACAATGCGAATAGTTTCAAGAACTCACGCCACCCGAACACCACAGCAGTAATGGTGTGTCCGAACGTCAGAATCGTACTTTACTAGATATGGTGCGATCTATGATGTCTCTTACTGATTTACCGCTATCGTTTTGGGGTTATGCTTTAGAGACGTCCGCATTCACGTTAAATAGGGCACCATCAAAATCCGTTGAGACGACGCCTTATGAACTGTGGTTTGACAAGAAACCAAAGTTGTCGTTTCTGAAAGTTTGGGGCTGCGATGCTTATGTGAAAAAGCTTCAACCTGATAAGCTCGAACCCAAATCGGAGAAATGTGTCTTCATAGGATACCCAAAGGAGACTGTTGGGTACACCTTTTATCACATATCCGAAGGCCAGACATTCGTTGCTAAGAATGAATCCTTTCTAGAGAAGGAGTTTCACTCGAAAGAAGTGAGTGGAGGAAAGTAGAACTTGATGAGTTAACTGTACCGGCTCCCTTATTGGAAAGTAGTTCATCACATAAATCGGTTTCTGTGACACCTACACCAATTAGTGAGGAAGTTAATGATGATGATCATGGAACTTCAGATCAAGTAGCTACTGAACTGCGTAGATCAACCAGATTAAGATCCGCACCAGAGTGGTATGGTAATCCTGTTCTCGAAGTCATGCTACTAGATCATGATGAACCTACGAACTATGAAAAAGCGATGGTGAGCCCAGATTCCGCAAAATGGCTTGAAGCCATGAAATCTGAGATGGGATCCATGTATGAGAACAAAGTGTGGACTTTGGTTGACTTGCCCGATGATCGGCAAGCAATTGAGAATAAATGGATCTTCAAGAAGAAGACCGACGCCGATATAATGTTATCGTCTATAAAGCTCGACTTGTTGCGAAAGGTTTTCGACAAGTTCAAGGGATTGACTACGATGAGACCTTCTCACCCGTAGCGATGCTTAAGTCTGTCCAAATCCTTCTCACCCGTAGGCAGATGGATGTCAAAACTGCATTCCTGAATGGATTTCTGGAAGAAGAGTTGTATATGATGCAACCGGAAGGTTTTGTCGATCCAAAGGGAGCTAACAAAGTGTGCAAGCTCCAGCGATCCATTTATGGACTGGTGCAAGCCTCTCGAGTTGGAATAAACGCTTTGATAGTGTGATCAAAGCATTTGGTTTTGTATGCACTTTTGGAGAAGCATGTATTTACAAGAAAGTGAGTGGGAGCTCAGAGCATTTATGATATTATATGTGGATGACATATTACTGATTGGAAATGATATAGAATTTCTGGATAGCATAAAGGGATACTTGAATAAGAGTTTTTCAATGAAAGACCTCGGTGAAGCTGCTTACATATTGGGCATTAAGATCTATAGAGATAGATCAAGACGCTTAATTGGACTTTCACAAAGCAAATACCTTGACAAAGTTTTGAAGAAGTTCAAGATGGATCAAGCAAAGAAAGGGTTCTTGCCTGTGTTACAAGGTGTGAAGTTGAGTAAGACTCAATGCCCGACCACTGCAGAAGATAGAGACAAACTGAATGTGACGCCCCCGATTCAATCGTACACTAATCATGCACGCAAACGTGTACGATCAAGATCAGGGACTCACGGGAAGATATCACAACACAACTCTAAAACATAAATAAGTCATACAAGCATCATAATACAAGTCAGGGGCCTCGAGGGCTCGAATACAAGTGCTCAATCATAGACGAGTCAGCGGAAGCAACAATATCTGAGTACAGACATAAGTTAAACAAGTTGCCATAAGATGGCTAGCACAAACGGGATACAGATCGAAGAGGCGCATGCCTCCCGCCTCGATCCTCCTAACTACTCACGGTCGCCGCCGGGGCTGCACGTAGTAGTAGGCACCTCCGGTGTAGTAATCGCCATCGACGGTGGCGTCGCTCTGGCTCCGCTGTCTGTCGCAACAATCTGATAGAGATAGGGGAAAAGAGGGAACAAGGCAACCGTGAGTACTCATCCAAAGTACTCGCAAGCAAGGAGCTACACTACATATGCATGTATATATGTGTAAAGGGCCATATCGGTGGACTGAACTGCAGAATGCCGTAATAAGAGGGGATAGCTAATCCCGTCAAGACTACGCTCGCAGCCTCCGCCTTGCAAAGATGTAGAAGAGAGTAGATCAAGTCCTCCAAGTAGCATCGCATAGCATAATCCTACCCGCGATCCCTCCTCGTCGCCTCATTAGAGAGTGATCACCGGGTTGTATCCGCACTTGGAAGGTGTGTTTTATTAAGTATCCGGTTCTAGTTGTCATAAGGTCAAGGTACAACTCCAAGTCGTCCTGTTATCAAGATCACGGCTATTCAATAGATTAACTTCCATGCAGGGTGCACCACATTACCCGAGACGCTGATCCCATTTGGCGGACACACTTTCTGGGTCATGCCCGCCGCTGAAGATCAACACGCCGCAGCCCCACCTAGGCATAACAGAGATGTCAAGACGCCGGTCTAAACCTAAGCGCACAGAGTGCGGGCCAATCGCCTTAGCACACCACACGCTATGCGAGGGCGGCCAAAGCAGACCTAGCCTAGCAGGAGTTCCACCAATCGGCGTGCGCCGCCGCCGGCCGACATCACGAAATGCTTCGGTGATACCACGACGCCGATTGCCCATATCTTGTCCCACATGGCGTTTAGTGCGTATAAGGTCAACGACCCAACTCAGATCAAATACCAAGATCTCGTTAAGCATGTTAAGTATCCGCGAACGCCGAACAGGCTGTGCCCACCTCTCTCCTAGGCGGTCTCAACCTGCCTGTCGCCCGCCACAAAGATCCACACAGAGGGCCGTTGGGACAAAGGTCCTTTCAGCCCCAATCCGTGAATCACTCGCGGGTGCTCCTCGAGCCGACCGACTTTAGTCACCACATGTATCATGTATAAAGTATATAGTATATACCCATGATCACCTCCCGAGTGATCACGGCCCAAAGTATAGCATGGCGTATTGACAAGAAGGTAGGGCCACAGATGGAATACTAGCATCCTATACTAAGCGGAGGATTACAGTGTAAAGGTAACAACAGAGTAGCAAGGACAGGCTATGCATCGGGATAGGGATAACGGAAAGCAAGAATATGCTACACTACTCTAATGCAAGCGAGAGAGTAGAATAGGCGATATCCGTGATCAAGGGGGGGCTTGCCTGGTTGCTCTGGCAAGGAGGGGTCGTCAACTCCGTAGTCGAACTGGCCAACAGCAGCGTCGGTCTCGGTGTCTAGCGAGAGAAGAGGGGGAAGAAACAATGAATACAATGCAAACATATGCATGCCGATGCATGACAAAGCAAAGCGTGATGCTAGGCGTGCCCTAACGCGGTATGAGGTGATACCGGTGAAGGGGGGAAACATCCGGGAAAGTATCCCCGGTGTTTCGCGTTTTCGGACAGATGAACCGGAGGAGAAAGTTGCATGTTTGCTATGCCAGGGGTGTGTGGCGGATGAACGGGCTGCATTTCCGGATTCGTCTCGTCGTTCTGAGTAACTTTCATGTAGAAAACTTTTTCATCCGAGTTATGGTTTATTTTCTATAATTTTTCAAAGTTTTAAATGATTTTCTAGATTTATTTATTTATTTTTAATTTGAAAATCAGCAGTTAAAAACTGGTGCGCCGGTGCAAAGGCACCGAGGTGCACCGATGAGGTTGACAGTGGGTCCACCAATCTGCGACCAAATAGCTTGATCGGTCCATGGTTGACGACCAAAGGTCCTGTGGGACCCGGTTGTCATACCTGTAATATTTTAACTGTGTCAGTTAATTTCTAATTAGGCTTATTAGAGGGTGGCCCGCATGTCCTAAAGCTATATCTAATCTGCTAAAAATGAACTTAATCAAATGGGGTCCATACGTTATATTGTAGCAACTAACCTAACTAGTACTACCAGCTAGTCCTAATCTAATTAGCACGGCCGGCCATCGGTGGCTGTGCATACCACTTAACACAAAGAATGCCGCCATGGTCATTAGCAGCAGCAAGTAGTGCACAGCAGCGACAGCAGCTACCAATAGCAACAACGCGTAAGCTAAGAAGGTGAACAACACAGGCAGCAGCTAAGCAGCGGCGAAATGTAAGGCAGCGGCAGGCGGCGCTAGGAGGTGGTCGGCGAGCATTGGCACGCGGAGGCGAGGTCAGCCGGGCGCAAGGGCAGCAATACACAGCAGGAGCAGCTCACGACATACATATGTATGCGTACACGCGAGCCCGGATGTGCTCGGGGACCGCAAACGGTGACCGAATCAAGATGGGGGAAGAAGGGATCCGGAGGAGTTGCTCACCGCGAGTCCATTGGCACGCTCGGGGAGGGTCGGGGTGGACCGGAGAGGCGGTGGTGATGGCGAGACGGCGACGGTCGGACGAAGAAGACGAAGATCTGCGTCGGCTCGCAGCTCCCCGCCTCGCTCCAATGCCTGAGCAACGACGCGTAGCGCGCCAACCTCCAGGATGTGCTCCCGTACGCCGGAGAGGCCGGTGGACGCGTCAACGACGGCAAGGCAGCGGTGACCGTGTGAGCTTGCAAGCTCAAAATCGAGCCAGAGGAGAGGGGGGACGATGGGGATCGAGGGGGAATGAATGAGGGCGAGCTAGGGTTTCTGGGGAACGCCTTAGTAGGCCGAGGGAGGGTGCAGATGCCCAAAGACGTGGCCTGGCGCCATGGATGGCCTAAGACACAGTTGCGCCTCTCCTCTGCGAGAGGTAGAGGAAAAGGACGCTGACCATTGGGCTGGGTCTGCATGTTGTTAGTACTGGGCTTAGTGAACAAGGGGTTTCCTTTTCTTTTATTTTGCTTCGTTTTATTGTTTTCTTTTTACTTACTTTACCTTTACTGTTTTCTATTATTTCCAATATAATTTAGTTTTAGTAAAATATAAAGTTAGTTCCTAAATGAGTGTTACTACATATTCTAATGCCACAAAAACTTGGGCAACTAGATAAAATAGTTTAATATTTTATTAATCGTAAAAGGCATAAAATTAATTGTTTTGCTACTGTTTTATTTACTTTGGGACAATCAAACACTTCCAAAGAGGTTGGTTTTGTTGGGTAACGTAGTAATTTCAAAAATTTTCCTACGATCACGCAAGATCATCGTGATGGCATAGCAACGAGGGAGAGGTCCGTCCACGCACTCGTGAGACCGTAAGCGAAGCGTTATAACAACGCTGTTGATGTAGTCGTGCGCCTTCACGATCCGACCGATCCAAGTACCGAACGACGGCACCTCCGTGTTCAAAGCACACGCTCAGCTCGATGACGATCCCCGGACTCGATCCAGCAAAGTGTCGGGATGAGTTTCACAAGACGACGGCGTGGTGACGATGTTGATGCTCTATCGACGCAGAGCTTCGCTTAAGCTCCGCGACGATATGACTTCTCCGCGCAGGGCTTCGCTTAAGCTCCGCGACGATATGACCAAGTGGAATATGGTGGAAGGGGCACCGCACACGGCTAAGGAAAGATCCGTAGATCAACTTGTGTGTCTTGGGGTGCCCCTGCCCTCAGATATAAAGGAGACAAGGGTAGGTGGCGGCCCTATAGGAGGCGCGCAAGGAGGAGTCCTACTCCCACCGAGTAGGACTCCCCCTTCCTAGTTGGACTAGGATTGGAGGAGGGAGAAGGGGAAGGCGCGCCTTTCCTTGTCCTATTCGGACTAGAGGGGAGGGCGCGCAGCCCACCTTGGGCTGCCCTTCCTCTTCTCCTATGGCCCATTAAGGCCCATTGACCTCCCGGGGTTCCGTAACCTCCGGCATCTCAAAATCCCGATTTCACCCGGAACACTTCCGATGTCCAAATGTAGGCTTCCAATATATCAATCTTTATGTCTCGACCATTTCGAGACTCCTCGTCATGTCCGTGATCACATCCGGACTCGAACAACCTTCGTGCATCAATACTTATAAACTCATTATGAACTCGCCATCGAACGTTAAGCGTGCAAGGACCCTACGGGTTCGAGAACTATGTAGACATGACCTAGAACCATTCTCGGTCAATAACCAATAGCGGAACCTGGATGCCCATATTGGTTCCTACATATTCTACGAAGATCTTTATCGGTCAAACCGCTTTAACGACATACGTTGTTCCTTTGTCATCGGTATGTTACTTACCCGAGATTCGATCGTCGGTATCCAATACCTAGTTCAATCTCGTTACGGTAAGTCTCTTTACTCGCTCCGTAATACATCATCTCACAACTAACTCATTAGTTGTAATGCTTGCAAGGCTTAAGTGATGTGCATTACCGAGAAGGCCTGAGATACCTCTCCGACAATCGGAGTGACAAAACCTAATCTCAAATACGCCAACCCAACAAGTACCTTTGGAGATACCTGTAGTACTCCTTTATAATCACCCGATTACGCCAGACGCTTTGGTAGTACCAAAGTGTTCCTCCGTAAACGGAGTTGCATAATCTCATAGTTATAGGAACATGTATGAGTCATGAAGAAAGCATTAACATACTAAACGATCAACCTGTTAAGCTAACGGAATGGGTCAAGTCAATCAGATCATTCAACTAATGATGTGACCTTGTTAATCAAATAACAACTCCTTGTTCATGGTTAGGAAACATAACCATCTTTGATTAACAAGCTAGTCAAGTAGAGGCATACTAGTGACACTGCTTTGTCTATGTATTCACACATGTATTATGTTTCCTGTTAATACAATTCTAGCATGAATAATAAACATTTATCATGAAATAAGGAAATAAATAATAACTTTATTATTGCCTCTAGGGCATATTTCCTTCAGATCTCCCACTTGCACTAGAGTCAATAATCTAGTTCACATCATCATGTGATTCAACACTAATATTCACATCTGTATGTGATTAATACCCATAGTTCACATCGTCATGTGACCAACACCCAAAGGGTTTACTAGAGTCAATAATCTAGTTCACATCGCTATGTGATTAACACCCAAAGAGTACTAAGGTATGATCATGTTTTGCTCGTGAGAGAAGCTTAGTCAACGGGTCTGCACATTCGTGAGCCGTATCTATTTTGCAAATATTCTATGTCTACAATGCTCTGCACGGAGCTACTCTAGCTAATTGCTCCCACTTTCAATATGTATCCAGATTGAGACTTAGAGTCATCTGGATCAGTGTAAAATGCTTGCATCGATGTAACTCTTTACGACGGGTTTTTTTTACACCTCCATAATCGAGAAATATTTCCTTAGTCCTCACTAAGGATGTTCTTGACCAATGTCCAGTGATCTACTCCTAGATCACCATTGTACTCCCTTGCCAAATTCAGAGTAAGGTATACAATAGGTCTGGTACATAGCATAGCATACTTTATAGAACCTATGACTGAGGCATAGGGAATGACTTTCATTCTCTTTTCTATTTTCTGCCGTGGTCGGGATTTGAGTCTTACTCAATTTCACACCTTTGCAACACAGGCAAGAACTTTTCTTTGACTGTTCCATTTTGAACTACTTCAAAATCTTGACAAGGTATATATTTATTGAAAAACTTATCAAGCGCCTTGATCTATCTCTATAGATCTTGATGCTCAATATGTAAGCAGCTTCAACGAGGTCTTTCTTTGAAAAACTCCTTTCAAACACTCCTTTATGCTTTGCGAATAATTCTACATTATTTCCGATCAACAATATGTCAATCACATATACTTATCGTAAAGGCTGTAGTGCTCCCACTCACTTTCTTGTAAATACAGGCCTTTCCAAAAGTCTCAGATAAAATCATATGCTTTGATCAACACATCAAAAGCGTATATTCCAACTCCGAGATGCTTGCACCAGTCCATTGATGGATCGCTGGAGCTTGCACATTTTGTTAGCACCTTTAGGATTGACAAAACCTTCTGGTTGCATCATATACAACTCTTCCTCCAGAAACCCATTCAGGAATGCAGTTTTTACATCCATTTGCCAAATTTCATAAATTATGGCAATTGCTAACATGATTCGGACAGACTTAAGCATCGCTACTGTTGAGAAAATCTCATTGTAGTCAACACCTTGAACTTGTCAAAAACCTTTTGCAACAAGTCAAGCTTTGTAGATAGTAATACTACTATCATTGTCCGTCTTCCTCTTGAAGATCCATTCATTTAACATGACTTGCTGATCATCGAGCAGGTCAACCAAAGTCCACACTTTGTTCTTATATATGGATCCTATCTCAGATTTTATGGCCTCAAGCCATTTCGCGGAATCTGGGCTCATCATCGCTTCCTCATAGTTCGTAGGTTCATCATGGTCTAGTAACATGACTTCTAGAATAAGATTACCGTACCATTCTGGTGCAGATCTTACTCTGGAAGACCTACGAGGTTTTAGTAGCAACTTGATCTGAAGTTTCATGATCATCATCATTAACTTCCTCACTAATTGGTGTAGGAATCATCGAACTGATTCTTGTGATGAACTACTTTCCAATAAGGGAGAAGGTACAATTACCTCATCAAGTTCTACTTTCCTCCCACTCACTTCTTTCGAGAGAAACTTCTTCTCTAGAAAGGATCTATCTTAGCAATGAATGTTTTGCCTTTGGATCTGTGATAGAAGGAGTACCCAACAGTTTCCTTTGGGTATTCTATGAAGACGCACTTTTCCGATTTGGGTTCGAGCTTATCGGTGAAAACTTTTCACATAAGCATCACAACTCCAAACTTTTAAGAAACGACAGCTTAGGTTTATCGCTAAACCATAGTTCATACGGTGTCATTTCAACGGATTTAGATGGTGCCCTATTAAACGTGAATTCAGCTGTATCTAATGCATAACCCCAAAACGATAGTGGTAAATCGGTAAGATACATCATAGATCGCACCATATCAAAATAAAGTACGGTTCTGACGTTCGGACACACCATAACGTTGTGGTGTTCCGGTGGCGTGAGCTGTGAAACTATTCCACATTGTATTCATTGAAGACCAAACTCGTAGCTCAAATATTCATCTCCACGATCGGATCGCAGAAATTTTATTTTCTTGTTGCGATGATTTTCCACTTCACTCTGAAATTCTTTGAACTTTTCAACTATTTCAGACTTATGTTTCATCAAGTAGATATACTCATATCTGCTCAAATCATCTTGTGAAGGTCGAAAATAACGATACTTGCCGTGAGCTTTAACACTCATTGGACCGCATACATCAAGATGTATTATTTCCAATAAGTCATTTGCTCGCTCCATTGTTCCGAGAATGAGTCTTTTAGTCATCTTGCCCATAAGGCATGGTTCGCAAGCATCAAGTGATTCATAATCAAGTGATTCCAAAATCCCATCAAGATGGAGTTTCTTCATGCGCTTTACACCAATATGACCTAAACGGCGATTACCACAAATAAGTTGCACTATCATTATTAACTTTGCATCTTTTGGTTTCAATATTATGAATATGTGTATCACTATGATCGAGATCCAATGAACCATTTTCATTGGGTGTGTAACCATATAAGGTTTTATTCATGTAAATGAACAACAATTTATTCTCTTACTTAAATGAATAACCAGATTGCAATAAACATGATCAAATCATTTTATGCTCAACACCAAATAACACTTATTTAGGTTCCACACTAATCCCGAAAGTATAGGAGTGTGCGATGATGATCATATCAATCTTGGAACTACTTCCAACACTCATCGTCACTTCCCTTCAACTAGTCTCTGCTTATTCTCAGAACTCCTGTTTGAGTTACTAATCTTAGCAATCGAACAGTATCAAATACTCGGGGCTACTATAAACACTAGTAAGGTACACATCAATGACCTGTATATAACTTTGTTCACTTTGCCATCCTTCTTATCCACCAAATATTCAGGGTAGTTCCGCTTCTAGTGACCAGTTCCATTGCAGCAAAAGTACTCGGTCTCGTGCTTAGGTCTAGACTTGGGCTTCTTCACTCGAGCTGCAACTTGCTTGCCGTTCCTTTGAAGTTCCCTTCTTCCTTTGCCATTTTCCTTGAGACTAATAGTCTTGTCAACCATCAACACTTGATGTTTTCTTGATTTCTACCTTCGCGATTTTAGCATCGCGAAGAGCTCGAGAATCTTTTTCGTCATCCCTTGCATACTATAGTTCATCACGAAGTTCTACTAACTTAGTGATGGTGACTAGAGAATTCTGTCAATCACTATCTTATCTCGGAAGATTAACTCCCACTTGATTCAAGTGATTGAAGTACTCGCACAATCTGAGCACATGCTCACTAGTTGAGCGATTCTCCTCCATCTTTTAGCTATAGAACTTGTTGGAGACTTCATATCTCTCAACTCGGTATTTGCTTAAAATATTAACTTCAATTCCTGGAACATCTCATATGGTCCATGACGTTCAAAACGCCTTTGAAGTCCCGATTCTAAGCCGTTAAGCATGGTGCACTAAACTATCAAGTAGTCATCATATTGAGCTAGCCAAACGCTCATAACGTCAGATCGCTCATATTGAGCTAGCCAAACGTTCATAACGTCGCATCTGCTCCTGCAATAGGTCTGCACCTAGCGGTGCATTAAGGACATAATTCTTCTGCAGCAATGAGGATAAACCTCAGATCACGGATCCAATCCGCATCATTGCTACTAACATCTTTCAATACAATTTTCTCTAGGAACACATATAAAACATAGGGAAGCAACAACGCGAGCTATTGATCTACAACATAATTTGCAAAATACTACCAGGACTAAGTTCATGATAAATTAAAGTTCAATTAATCATATTACTTAAGAACTCCCACTTAGATGACATCTCTCTAGTTATCTAAGTGATCACGTGATCCAAATCAACTAAACCATAACCGATCATCACGTGAGATGGAGTAGTTTTCAATGGTGAACATCTTATGTTGATCATATCTGCTATATGATTCACGTTCGACCTTTCGGTCTCCGTGTTCGAGGCCATATCTGTATATGCTAGGCTCGTCAAGTATAACTGAGTATTCTGCGTGTGCAAAACTGGCTTGCACCCGTTGTAGATGGACGAGAGCTTATCACACCCGATCATCACGTGGTGTCTCGGCACGACGAACTTTGGCAACGGTGCATACTCAGGGAGAACACTACTTGATAATTTTTAGTGAGAGATCATCTTATAATGCTACCGTCAATCAAAGCAAGATAAGATGCATAAAGGATAAACATCACATGCAATCAATATAAGTGATATGATATGGCCATCATCATCTTGTGCTTGTGATCTCCATCTCCGAAGCACCGTCATGATCACCATCGTCACCGGCGCGACACCTTGATCTCCATCGTAGCATCGTTGTCGTCTCGCCAACTATTGCTTCTACGACTATCGCTAACGCTTAGTGATAAAGTAAAGCAATTACATGGCGTTTGCATTTCATACAATAAAGCGACAACCATATGGCTCCTGCCAGTTGCCGATAACTCGGTTACAAAACATGATCATCTCATACAATAAAATATAGCATCACGTCTTGACCATATCACATCACAACATGCCCTGCAAAAACAAGTTAGACGTCCTCTACTTTGTTGTTGCAAGTTTTACGTGGCTGCTACGGGCTGAGCAAGAACCGTTCTTACCTCGCATCAAAACCACAACGATATTTCGTCAAATAGACTCCGTTTTAACCTTCTCAAGGACCGGGCGTAGCCACACTCAGTTCAACTAAAGTGAGAGAGACAGACACCCGCCGGTCACCTTTAAGCAACGAGTGCTCGGGCGGTGAAACCAGTCTCGCGTAAGCGTCTGCGTAATGTCGGTCCGGCCGCTTCATCTCACAATACCGCTGAACCAAAGTATGACATGCTGGTAGGAAGTATGACTTGTATCGCCCACAACTCACTTGTGTTCTACTCGTGCATATGACATCAACGCATAAAACCAGGCTCGGATACCACCGTTGGGTAACGTAGTAATTTCAAAAATTTTCCTACGATCACGCAAGATCATCGTGATGGCATAGCAACGAGAGGGAGAGTGTCCGTCCCACGCACCCTCGTGAGACCGTGGCGGAAGCGTTATAACAACGCGGTTGATGTAGTCGACGTCTTCACGATCCGACCGATCCAAGTACCGAACGTCGGCACCTCCGTGTTCAGACATCGTTCAGCTCGATGACGATCCCGGACTCGATCCAGCAAAGTGTCGGGGATGAGTTTCACAAGACGACGGCGGCGTGGTGGCGATGTTGATGCTCTACCGACGCAGAGCTTCGCTTAAGCTCCGCGACGATATGACTTCTCCGGCGCGGGGCTTCGCCTAAGCTCATGACGATATGACCGAAGTGGAATATGGTGGAAGGGGCACCGCACACGGCTAAGGAAAGATCCGTAGATCAACTTGTGTGTCTTGGGGTGCCCCTGCCCCAGATATAAAGGAGACAAGGGGTAGGTGGCGGCCCTATAGGAGGCGCACAAGGAGGAGTCCTACTCCCACCGAGTAGGACTCCCCCCTAGTTGGACTAGGATTGGAGGAGGGAGAAGGGGAAGGCGCCCCTTCCTTGTCCTATTCGGACTAGAGGGGAGGGCGCAGCCCACCTTGGGCTGCCCTTCCTCTTCTCCTATGGCCCATTAAGGCCCATTGACCTCCCGGGGTTCCGGTAACCTCCGGTACTCGGTAAAATCCGATTTCACCCGAACACTTCCGATGTCCAAATGTAGGCTTCCAATATATCAATCTTTATGTCTCGACCATTTCGAGACTCCTCGTCATGTCCGTGATCACATCCGGGACTCAACAACCTTCGTGCATCAATACTTATAAACTCATTATGAACATCATCGAAGCGTTAAGCGTCAGGACCCTACGGGTTCGAGAACTATGTAGACATGACCTAGAACCATTCTCGGTCAATAACCAATAGCGGAACCTGGATGCCCATATTGGTTCCTACATATTCTACGAAGATCTTTATCGGTCAAACCGCTTTACGACATACGTTGTTCCTTTGTCATCGGTATGTTACTTACCCGAGATTCGATCGTCGGTATCCAATACCTAGTTCAATCTCGTTACAGTGTAAGTCTCTTTACTCGTTCCGTAATACATCATCTCACAACTAACTCATTAGTTGTAATGCTTGCAAGGCTTAAGTGATGTGCATTACCGAGAAGGCCTGAGATACCTCTCCGACAATCGGAGTGACAAAACCTAATCTCAAATACGCCAACCCAACAAGTACCTTTGGAGATACCTGTAGTACTCCTTTATAATCACCCGATTACGTTGTGACGCTTGGTAGTACCAAAGTGTTCCTCCGTAAACGGAGTTGCATAATCTCATAGTTATAGGAACATGTATGAGTCATGAAGAAAGCATTAACATACTAAACGATCAACTGTTAAGCTAACGGAATGGGTCAAGTCAATCAGATCATTCAACTAATGATGTGACCTTGTTAATCAAATAACAACTCCTTGTTCATGGTTAGGAAACATAACCATCTTTGATTAACAAGCTAGTCAAGTAGAGGCATACTAGTGACACTCTGCTTGTCTATGTATTCACACATGTATTATGTTTCCGGTTAATACAATTCTAGCATGAATAATAAACATTTATCATGAAATAAGGAAATAAATAATAACTTTATTATTGCCTCTAGGGCATATTTCCTTCAGGTTTCTCCACCATAATTACATAAACATTATTTGGCTCACTCCGT
Source organism: Aegilops longissima (assembly GCA_021605205.1). NCBI lineage: Eukaryota > Viridiplantae > Streptophyta > Magnoliopsida > Poales > Poaceae > Aegilops > Aegilops longissima. The sequence continues at coordinate 593,515,775 of CM038676.1, read as the reverse complement.
ACATTTTAGTTTTAATATTTGAAAACTTTTATTGTTTGCTTGATTTTGGATTTGAATTTGAATCGGTTTTGAACTAACGCGAGATTAGCAACAGTAACCGAGGTGACGTGGCATCGTTAACGCGGGATTACTGTAGCCTAATTATCCAGGCGTCACAAATCTCCTCCACTACAAGAAATCTCGTCCCGAGATTTAAGAGGGGAAGTGAGGGGAATTTGGTTACGAAATTCTAACGAGTTTTCTCGATCTTGGTTGCTCTTCTCGAAGAGGTCTAGCCACTACGTTGATGTCTTCACTTCTCTGCTTCAGGTCATCATGATGAAGCCGGTATCCTTTCTTCAGGATTTCCATCGTACTTACGAAAGAATAAAGGGTGGGTATTCTGTAAGAACGGACCTCTGCAAGGTAGACTACCTGGTAGTTAACATCGGGTAAGGTGGCGGAAAGTAACTCCCGAATTGAAACTTAAGAAAATATCGAGAGCAAAGTAAGGAGGTATCATGGGAAGTTTCGAAAGGCGGGCAATCTTCGGTGCACAAAGCGAAGTGTTGAAGGGGTTTAGAGCAATGTGAATAAGCATTGCATCAGATACCAGAATAGATCACTGGGCAGGTGGCCCATGAATTACTTACAAGGTCAAGCGCGAGGAATAACTTTGACAACAGGGTGTACAGGAGAGTCAGGTTTCAATCCTGTTGAACTGTGGGTTATGGGCCCACCATGTGGGTTAAGAGTAGGAAGGGCGGTAACGTCTTGCACGATCATGTAAGCAAGGCATGTCAGAGGATAGACTGTCAGTTATGTCGGCAACAACGTCGGTACCAAGGGCGAGGGACGAAGAGAACTATTTTCCTGCTCGTTGAACGAGGCGGACCAATAGGCAAAGTTCTCATCCATCGGTGGTTACCGGAATGTCATCAACAATAGAAACAGGGTCTTACTGACACGGTTTGTACACCAAGGTGTTTTACATAAGCAGAAGATTACTACTGCTTATATAATATAGATCACAAGAAGGGTTAAGGAAACCAATGGAAAGGAAAGGTGATTACCAGGTTAAACAGACAATGGAAAGGAAAATGTGTTTAAACTCATATTTCAGGGATGTATCCTTCCCAAGGACAAACAGAGCATGCTATCCGTGGCAGGGTATAATGTAGAAAACTCTTTAGGTAGGGGAGAGAATTTTCATGATATTAGCCATACAACGATGTTTAGATAATTGATAAATAAGATTTAGCATGGTGCTTCAAATGTTCTTATTGAAGATCGGAGTACCACAGACATGCTTCGGGATAGCATTGACATGGTCTTCAAGCAAAGGTCGGACTTTGGATACACAAAGGATCCATCAGGATAACTTATTAAACAAGGCATTCAAGTTCCTCATGGAAAATTGGTTAACCTTGTTAAAAAGGAAACTATAACAATAGGCCCTTCGGCCAGGTGTGCTAGGCATGACATCACCTTACCGAGTCATATAAAGACCGATGTTATAACTCTTGGAAATATGTTCCAACCATCATATCTAACCGAGGTTCAGATCCGATTGGTGTCAGGATAACTCAGACTTAAGATGCCTGAGAAGGAAGGTGCAACACAAATTGTCGAGATGGCATTGTAAGATTCTCGGGAAATTAACTATGGGAGAGAATTTCAACACAAGACTTTATCATTTAAACCAAAGAGAGGATGACGGGGTAGCTGATGGAGTTAGTGACAATCCTTGAGATTTCCAAAAAGGTGGATTTCCACAATTATGTGAACAAGGATATAGCATTTGCCAGATCAAATGGTATAATGATGTATGCTCGAGGAAAACATACACAATTAAACATTGGTTGAAAGGTGCACCCGAAATATGGGCTGGGTTGCACGGCCAACATTGGAATGGTGATTCAATGATCGATAGTCTAAGAAAGAACGGCTGGCCATTAACTTCAAAGCAATAGGGTTGCTAGAAGGGCGGAATCCAAACAGCACCGCTCACTTTTTGGTACCCTGGTTAGAACCAACACGAGGACCCAAGAAAGAATGGTGATGGTGAGAAGTATCACCATACCAAGAATTCTTAAGAGGTGGTGAAATTCCCACGACATTCTTGACATAAAAGGTGGTAATATTCTGAGGTAAAGAAGAACAATGCTGGGTAGCAAGGAACTCAAGGTATAACACAAAACACGAACAAGTTTGTGTTGGAGGGAAGGCAATAAGTGCTTGATGATAACACAAATCATCGAGGCAAGGATGGTATTTCTCATCATGAATCCGATTGATATCCTGGAAGAGCTCATAAGGTTGATGATGATCACGACACATTTGTCGAGAGGTTACACGAAGATGTAACCGATCGACGATGACATCAAGTCAAACGAATGATGAAGCGAAAGGTTATTGGAACCACGGTTAGGACACAAACTCGAAATCAAGTTTGTTGTTTAAGGAGAAATGATATGACGACAAAAATCGACGCAAGCTTAGCTCATCGTTGAAACTTGTGCTCCAGGAATAAGGACCAGGTAGCACAATTAAAATCATCATGATAATGATATAGCCAAATAGGCTAGGAATGACATGATCGGGTACAAACTCGTAAGTAAGGAAGATTACTAAGAGTTGTTGAACCGTAGTGCGGACTCGATTAAGTTATCGGGGTACTCGAGTGACTAACCACTCAAAACCCAGGAAAAATTGGAATCGATGAGAATGTAGTACTTGACGAAGAACTCATAAGAAGTTATGCGGTTCTGTGATAATCTCGAGATACCAGGGGGTAATACTCGACGACAAATCAAAGTAGAGGTTGGACTGGGGTATTGCTCTGTAAAAGGCAAATATTTAAACTTCCCCGAGAAATGGGATCAAAGAAGAACAATATGGTCGGAACCATAGCTGCAAGGGATCCAACCTAATGTCATCGAAAGAATTACCCAAATGATTAAATATTTTGCAAGAAGCTTCCATGGTAAGTTCCACATCGGGTCCATGGGCATGAATGCAAAGTTCAAGGCCGACTCCCACTTCTCCAATGCATAACCTTTCATTCACTTCTCGTTTCTTTTCGAAATGGCATTAGCTGTTGAAAGTTTTACCTGGTGCAATACCAGATACGTATGACCTGTGAAATCTTTTGGGTTTGCACAGATTAGGGAAGGCATTGGTTCAACCCATCGGGGCTTCTTAGGAACATATACCACGAGCTTCAAGAGCAATTATCACCATCTCGAAAGCAGAGCATGGTTGGCAAAAGGAGAGGATACAATTTACCAAAGACATTATATATTGGAGAGAAAAAAAACTCGCAAGGTGATTAATTATGAAGGACACTGTCGGATAATAATCCAACAGTGGATATGGCGATCCATAATGGAGCTGGTGTGAGTATCGATACCAAATCAGAGGAAGAAAGAATGCAAATGCATCGGTTTATACAACATCTGAATAATTCAATGTTTAAATAGCAAAGGAACTATGATTTTCAAATCAAGGGATCAGGAGCAGACGCTCTGATCAAGGATGGATAAGTTGGATAGACCAGAGGCACAATTGACTACAAATAGTTTGGTCGAGAACCAGCTCATGTTCAAAATGACGTCTGAGCCGGAAAGATAATTTAGAAGGGTTGATAGATGATTGTGTGCATTCGCACACATGTTGAATCAATAGGATCAAAATGATGGTGTCAAAATATACTAGTGAATATTGCTAGTGATATGGGAGCATCCATACTGTAAGCATACCAGTATTTGCAGAGCAATAGTTTGAAGAGGATGCTCAGAAGGTCGGATAGTATTTCAAAGTATCTTATGAAGCATACGAACAACTGGGGATGAACAGATACTCAATAAGTGCGAGGAATTTTCAATAGGGGTTTTCATGTGGTAAAGAACTGCAAGGCAGTAAGCTTAAAGGATTTTCGGAACAACGAAGAGCAATTTAGGGCATCTTGTAATAACAAGAGCAACTGAGGATGAAGGTATGAACGACAATTGTAGGTAGTTATCCATAAGGGTATATCGGTGGTAGGGGATTGTAAAGTCGGTGGGCACAACGGTCTCGGGAAAACCTCGGAGAGTATCTTCGGAATCTTCTGGTGCAGCATACGATCATCTATAATAAGGGGCTCTCCGGAGGAAAAGTTGTTACGAGAACCTAATGTTAGAGTTTAGCAAATTCATTTAACCTGAATAAAAGAGAGATCAGATTCCAGAGTATAGATCGAGGAATAAAAGATCCTAATACCACCCAATGGCGACGTGGGCCCGTAAGGCACATAGCCATGTTAGTAAAAGTTTTTTCTATGACTAGACTCAACTTCGGCCAAGGAGTTGGAAAGAGGATTCCTACAGTCAGTCGGCTCTGATACCAACTTGTGAAGCCCCCGATTCAATCGTACACTAATCATGCACGCAAACGTGTACGATCAAGATCAGGGACTCACAGGAAGATATCACAACACAACTCTAAAACATAAATAAGTCATACAAGCATCATAATACAAGCCAGGGGCCTCGAGGGCTCGAATACAAGTGCTCGATCATAGACGAGTCAGCGGAAGCAACAATATCTGAGTACGCACATAAGTTAAACAAATTGCCATAAGATGGCTAGCACAAACCGGGATCAGATCGAAGAGGCGCATGCCTCCTGCCTCGGGATCCTCCTAACTACTCTCGGTCGCCGCCGGCGGCTGCTGCGTAGTAGTAGGCACCTCCGGTGTAGTAGTCGCCATCGACGGTGGCGTCTGCTCCTGGGCTCCGTCGTGCAGTCGCAACAATCGATAGAGATAGGGAAAAGGGGAACAAGGCAACCGTGAGTACTAGCCCAAAGTTCTCGCAAGCAAGGAGCTACACTACATATGCATGGATATATGTGTAAAGGCCCATATCGGTGGACCGAACTGCAGAATGCCGTAATAAGAGGGGATAACTAATCACGTCGAAGACTACGCTTCGCAGCCTCCGTCTTGCATGTAGAAGAGAGTAGATGAAGTCCTCCAAGTAGCATCGCATAGCATAATCCTACCCGCGATCCCTCCTCGTCGCCTGTTAGAGAGCGATCACCGGGTTGTATCCGCACTTGGAAGGGTGTGTTTTATTAAGTATCCGGTTCTAGTTGTCATAAGGTCAAGGTACAACTCCAAGTCGTCCTGCTATCAAGATCACGGCTATTCAATAGATTAACTTCCCTGTGGGTGCACCACATTACCCGAGACGCTTGATCCCATTTGGCGGACACACTTTCTGGGTCATGCCCGCCGCGGAAGATCAACACGTCGCAGCCCCACCTAAGCATAACAGAGGTCAAGACGCGGTCTAAACCTAAGCGCCGGGTGCGGGCCCATCGCCTTAGCACACCTGCGTTGCGAGGGCGGCCGAAAGCAGACCTAGCCTAGCAGGCGTTCCCATCCAATCCGGTAGCACGCTGCTCGATCGGCGACGTCAAGAAATGCTTCGGCTGATACCACGATGCCGATTTCCCATATCTTGTCCCACGTGGCGGTTAGTGCGTATAAGGTCAACGACCCAACTCAGATCAAATACCAAGATCTCGTTAAGCATGTTAAGTATCCGCGAGCGCCGAACAGGCCAGGCCCACCTCTCTCCTAAGCGGTCTCAACCTGCCTGTCGCTCGCCACAAAGATCCACACAGAGGGCCGTTGGGACAAAGGTCCTTTCAGCCCCAATCCGTGAATCACTCGGGTGCTCCTCGAGCCGACCGACTTTAGTCACCACATGTATCATGTATAAAGTATATAGTATATACCGTGATCACCTCCCGAGTGATCACGGCCCGATAGTATAGCATGGCAACAAGAAGGTAGGGCCACAGATGGAATACTAGCATCCTATACTAAGCAGTAGGATTACAGGTAAAGGTAACAACAGTAGTAGCAAGGACAGGCTATGCATCAGGATAGGGATAACGGAAAGCAGTAACATGCTACACTACTCTAATGCAAGTAGTAGAGAGTAGAATAGGCGATATCTGGTGATCAAGGGGGGGCTTGCCTGGTTGCTCTGGCAAGGAGGGGTCGTCAACTCCGTAGTCGAACTGGCCAGCAACAACGTTAGTCTCGGTGTCTAGCGAGAGAAGAGGGGAAAGAAACAATGAATACAATGCAAACATATGCATGACGATGCATGACAAAGCAAAGCGTGATGCTAGGCGTGCCCTAACGCGGTATGAGGTGATACCGGTGAAGGGGGGGAAACATCTGGGAAAGTATCCCCGGTGTTTCGCGTTTTTGGACAGATGAACCGGAGGAGAAAGTTGCGTGTTTGCTATGCCAGGGGTGTGTGGCGGACGAACGAGTTGCATTTCCGGTTTCGTCTCGTCGTTCTGAGTAACTTTCATGTAGAAAGCTTTTTCATCCGAGTTATGGTTTATTTTCTATAATTTTTCAAAGTTTTAAATGATTTTCTAGATTTATTTATTTATTTTAATTTCGAAAATCAGCAGTTAAAAACTGGGTGCACCCGGTGCAGTGCACCAGAGGTGCACCAGTGAGGCTGACCAGTGGGTCCAGTCAACTGCTGACCCAGCAGTTGACTGGTCCATGGTTGACCAGTCAAAGGTCCTGTGGGACCCGGTTGTCATACCCTGTAATATTTTAACAGTGTCTAGTTAATTTCTAATTAGGCTTATTAGAGGGTGGCCCACATGTCCTAAAGCTATATCTAATCTGCTAAAAAATGAACTTAATCAAATGGGGTCCATACGTTATATTGTAGCAACTAACCTAACTAGTACTACCAATTAGTCCTAATCTAATTAGCACGGCCGGCTACTGGTGGCTGTGCATACCACGAACACAGCAATGCCGCCATGGTCATTAGCAGCAGCAAGTAGTGCACAGCAGCGGCAGCAGCTACCAATAGCAACAGCGGCAGAAGCTAAGAAGGTGAACAACACAGGGCAGCAGCTAAGCAGCGGCAGAAACAGAAGGCAGCGACAGGGGCGGCGCTAGGAGGTGGTCGGCGAGCAGTGGCACGCGGAGGCGAGGTCAGGCCAGGCGCGCGGGCAGCAGTACGCAGCAGGAGCAGCTCACGCACATACGTATGTATGCGTACACGCGAGCTCGGATGTGCTCGGGGACCGCAAACGGTGACCGAATCGATGGGGGAAGAAGGGATCCGGAGGAGTTTCTCACCGCGAGTCCATTGGCACGCTTGGGGAGGGTCGGGGTGGACCGCAGAGGCGGTGGTGATGGCGAGACGGCGACGGTCGGACAAAGAAGACGAAGACTGCGTCGGCTACGCAGCTCCCCGCCTCGTTCCAATGCCCTGAACGGACGCGGTAGCGCGCGGCCAACCTCCAGGATGTGCTCCCGTACGCCGGAGAGGCCGGTGGACGCGTCAACGACGACGAGGCAGCGGTGACCGTGTGAGCTTGCAAGCTCAAAATCGAGCCAGAGGAGAGGGGGGACGATGGGGATCGAGGGGGGAATGAATGAGGGCGAGCTAGGGTTTCTGGGGAACGCCTTAGTAGGCCGAGGGAGGGTGCAGATGCCCGACACGTGGCCCTGGCGCCATGGATGGCCGGCACACACGGTTGCGCCTCTCCTCTGCGAGAGGTAGAGGAAAAGGCCGACCAGTTGGGCTGGGTCTGGTATAGTGTTAGTACTGGGCTTAGTGAACAAGGGGATTTCCCTTTTCTTTTATTTTGCTTGCTGTTTTATTGTTTTCTTTTTACTTACTTTACCTTTACTGTTTTCTATTATTTCCAATATAATTTAGTTTTAGTAAAATATAAAGTTAGTTCCTAAATGAGTGTTACTACATATTCTAATGCCAGAAAAACTTGGGCAACTAGATAAAATAGTTTAATATTTTATTAATCGTAAAAGGCATAAAATTAATTGTTTTGCTACTGTTTTATTTACTTTGGGACAATCAAACACTTCCAAAGAGGTTGGTTTCTCCACCATAATTACATAAACATTATTTGGCTCACTCCGTACATTTTAGTTTTAATATTTGAAAACTTTTATTGTTTGCTTGATTTTGGATTTGAATTTGAATCGGTTTCGAACTAACGGGAGATTAGCAACAGTAACCGAGGTGACGTGGCATCGTTAACGCGGGATTACTGTAGCCTAATTATCCATGCGTCACAATGAAAGATGTTCCCTATGCTTCAGCCATAGGCTCTATCATGTATGCTATGTTGTGTACCAGACCTGATGTGTGCCTTGCTATAAGTCTAGCAGGGAGGTACCAAAGTAATCCAGGAGTGGATCACTGGACAACGGTCAAGAACATCCTGAAGTACCTGAAAAGGACTAAGGATATGTTTCTCGTTTATGGAGGTGACAAAGAGCTCATCGTAAATGGTTACGTTGATGCAAGCTTTGGCACTGATCCGGACGATTATAAATCGCAAACCGGATACGTGTTTACATTGAACGGTGGAGCTGTCAGTTGGTGCAGTTCTAAACAAAGCGTCGTAGCGGGATCTACATGTGAAGTGGAGTACATAGCTGCTTCGGAAGCAGCAAATTAAGGAGTTTATATCCGATCTAGGTGTCATACCCAGTGCATCGGGTCCAATGAAAATCTTTTGTGACAATACTGGAGCAATAGCCTTGACGAAGGAATCCAGATTTCACAAGAGAACCAAGCACATCAAGAGACGCTTCAATTCCATCTGGGATCTAGTCCAGGTGGGAGACATAGAAATTTGCAAGATACATACGGATCTGAATGTTGCAGACCCGTTGACTAAGCCTCTTCCACGAGCAAAACATGATCAACACCAAGGCTCCATGGGTGTTAGAATCATTACTGTGTAATCTAGATTATTGACTCTAGTGCAAGTGGGAGACTGAAGGAAATATGCCCTAGAGGTAATAATAAAGTTATTATTTATTTCCTTATATCATGATAAATGTTTATTATTCATGCTAGAATTGTATTAACCGGAAACATAATACATGTGTGAATACATAGACAAACAGAGTGTCACTAGTATGCCCCAGTAGACTAGCTCATTGATCAAAGATGGTCATATTTCCTAACCATAGACATGAGTTGTCATTTGATTAATGGGATCACATCATTAGGAGAATGATGTGATTGACATGACCCATTCCGTTAGCTTAGCACACGATCGTTTAGTATGTTGCTATTGCTTTCTTCATGAGTTATACATGTTCCTATGACTATGAGATTATGCAACTCCCGTTTACTGGAGGAACACTTTGTGTGCTACCAAACGTCACAACGTAACTAGGTGATTATAAAGGTGCTCTACAGGTGTCTCCGAAGGTACATGTTGGGTTGGTGTATTTCGAGATTAGGATTTGTCACTCCGATTGTCGGAGAGGTATCTCTGGGCCTTCTCGGTAATGCACATCACTTAAGCCTTGCAAGCAATGCAACTAATGAGTTAGTTGCAGGATGATGTATTACGGAACGAGTAAAAAGACTTGCCTGCAATGAGATTGAACTAGGTATTGAGATACCGACGATCGAATCTCGGACAAGTAACATACCGATGACAAAGGGAACAACGTATGTTGTTATGCGGTCTGACTGATAAAGATCTTCGTAGAATATGTGGGAGACAATATGAGCATCCAGGTTCCGCTATTGGTTATTGACCGGAGACATGTCTCGGTCATGTCTACATAGTTCTCGAACTCGTAGGGTCCGCACGCTTAACGTTACGATGACATTTATATTATGAGTTTATATGTATTGATGTACCGAAGGTTGTTCGGAGTCCCGGATGTGATCACGGACATGACGAGGAGTCTCGAAATGGTCGAGACATGAAGATTGATATATTGGAAGCCTATTTTTGGATATCGGAAGTGTTCCGGGTGAAATCGGGATTTTACCGGAGTACCGGGAGGTTACCGGAACCCCCCGGGAACATAATGGGCCTTAATGGGCCTAGGTGGAAGAGAGGAGAGGCGGCTAGGGTTGGGCCACGCCCCCCCCCCCCAGTCCGAATAGGACAAGGATAGGAAGGGGGGGAGTCCTACTCCCGGTGGGAGTAGGACTCCTCCCGGCGCGCCCTCTCCCTTGGCCGGCCGCACCCTCCTTGCTCCTTTATATACGTGGGCAAGGGGGCACCCCATAGACACAACATTGATCAGTTGATCTTTTAGCCGTGTGCGGTGCCCCCCTCCACTATAGTCCACCTCGATATCTGTGGCGGTGCTTAGGCGAAGCCTGCGTCGATAGAACATCAACATCGTCACCACGCCATCGTCTTGTGAAACTCTCCTCAACACTCGGCTGGATCGGAGTTCGAGGGACGTCATCGAGCTGAGCGTGTGCTGAACTCGGAGGTGCCGTGCGTTCGGTACTTGATCGGTCGGATCGTGAAGGCGTCGACTACATCAACGCGTTGTGCTAACGCTATGCGTTTCGGTCTCTGAGGCGTGGACAACACTCTCCCCTTTCGTTGCTATGCATCACCATGATCTTGCGTGTGCGTAGAAATTTTTTAAAATTACTACGTTCCCCAACACATATCACTACAACTTTTTTTCCTTACGACCCATAAAGGGCTGGGTTTCACTATCAGAGAGATAATGGAACGACAACATGCCAACGTTCCACAACACTACAACTTAACTAACACTGACCGCAAACCTACGCGAGCTCGCTAACATCCACATGGTGAATTCCTCCATAATGCCCTTAAAGGGAGACAACAAAGGACACAGCAAGGCAGGTGTTGCATCTGGCAACGAGCAAGGAAATTTGCAATCACTGACAATTCGACAATAGCGCCAACCAAATAATTTTTGTTATCTCCAGACGCACTCAAGAGGTCTACAATTCCATCGCGCAAGGAGCAAACTCACGTCCGAAGAAGAAAGGCATGTAAGTAGTTTGAGCCGAAAATCTGTCATCTGAAGATACATGATATCAGAACCTGTCTGGTGTATCCGATAATCTGAGAGAGAACCTGCTCTAGTTGTAGTGTAGGCCACAGCATAAGGAGTACAACGATAACCGGTGCCGAAAGAGTGCCACTGCTATGACACACCCAGTCAGTAAGTAAGGCATCCTCCACTAGCCGTCGCCTAGCACTAGGAGTCTAGGAACATATGAGGAATAGTATGTGCCACGCTACTCCCTCTCAACAAGCTACCAATCCAGACAAGAGGGTGTTGTTTGTCCCCTAACGTGCACCTCATGGAAGCACTGAACAAACCGTCAGATTCTAGCTGCAACTGAATCAGCAGCCCAGCCAACGGCTTGTCGTCCCCCATTTTCTCAAGCCAACACCACTTGGTAAGAACCGTGTACACATACATATTGAACACGACCAGCTTATGTTTCAGATTCCTCCCATTCCTATCAACAAGATTTTTAACTTGAGTTATCCTCCTCAAGCTTGCTCTTTATCCTCTATTTCGGCTAGCCACTGTCTCTTCTATGGATGGGGATGAGGAGTGACAGGGGAAAGCAGGGCCGCATCCTCATATATCATGAACTTCCCAGTAAAGTAACTAATACTTCATGTTAACACATGAGACCTGCTATCTCACGCACTAATGGTGTATGCACGCCACTGCCTACTAGAGTAGGAAAATTTTAATTAATATTTCGCAATAGCTCTTCATTAATACTCAAGTACTTTTGAAAGGAGTCTCAGACTACTTGGAAGAGCTCAACAGTCAGAATTCAGTCATCAGTATTCCGTCCTATTTGTTAAACACAAGTCCAATAGTGTACATTTGCACATCAAAAATGCATAGGATGCATGTCAGTTCCATCATATGTGCAATACAGATATACATTACCATTACAGACTGGGTACACCATAAGCACCAACTAGCCAACCACTAGTATGTCGGTTGTTTCATGGCATGCGAAGTAGTGAAGGATGGTGGTAGGAACCCACGTACCCACCAGCCAGCACACACCGGCTTACTTTTTTTTAGAAAGGGAAGTTGAAAGCATCGGCCTCTGCATCAAAATATGCACACGACCATCTTTATTAAATTATTTAACAAATGTGTGGCAAAGATTTTCGTCAACAACCTGAAGCCACCATTCCACACCTACAAACTCGACAATTGGGGATGCCATGACAACGCCCCACCATCTAGAACCGGGGCCATCATCGAGCCGCCTGCATGGCGTATCGAGAGCACACATCCACACACTGGTTAATTTACATACTGATTACCGTAGCATGTTTATTGACCATGAAGCACATGTTTCACTTATTTCACCAAATAGAGAAGATAAAAAGAAACGATACAAAGTTCCAATAATACGTAGAAGAAATGCATGAACGCGATGATCTAAAATTATGTTGATTCACTTCTCCCACCAGAGAAGAAAATCCTTGTGCATATTGATTTCCTTTTTCAACTAGAAAACACATTACAATATGAGAGTTTTTACGGTGCATCATACTACCGACTAGGAGGAGTAGTATATAACTGATCCAATGGTTAGTATTAACCCTGTTTTTTTTGCTGCAAGGCATTTCGGTAAAATGACTGTTAGGGTAGATTTATCTCTTTTAGTCAGAGATTGACCTTTCTTAATTATAATTGTAATGATTAATAATGTATTGACCACACCTTTAAAATAATGTAATTAATCATAATTCTATCCCTTCTCATCCCAGTTCATCTATTATTCCTCATTGTATGCAGCCGCCACAGCTGCCCGTTGGCCGTGTCCTCACCTCCTCGGTCGCGCAGGGCCGGCTACTCCGTCGCATGGCCTCTGGTCGCCGCCCCCTGATCTTCGACAACGCAACAACCCCGTGCTTCCCGGCAGCCCTCTCGCCGCCGCACCCACAGCGGCGGTAGTAGCATTCTCATATGATATCAACCCGGACTAAAAGCCTGAAGCTTCAGTACAGTCCAAGTCTGTCCAGATGAAACCAGTTTTCTACTCGTAGTTTTAGTAGACTATGTTCTTGCGGACTTTGAAGGTGGATGACATCACCTTCGGTGTTGAGCTTCATCCGCAGGACGTCCATGGACTCGGTCGCGGACATGGTGATGTACCCGTACATCCAGAGGTAGATGCCGCCACAGTAGGTGAAGGGCGGACTGGTCCTGCTGCTCCTATTCCTGATGTTGTAGGCTAGCTGGATGGCCCCTCTATTGACGACCTCCACATTCATGGCGCATCCGGCAACAAGTTGCTGCAAACACAGGAAGACCACATCGGCGATAGGGCATGTGGCCGGAGCGACGGCTCGCCTTTTGTCTCCCCCAGCGACCCGCTCCAGATCCCACAGGTTTGAGGGGAACACCTAATGGCCGTTCCATTCGCCGAGGGTGACTGCCGGCTAGGACAGAAGGGGGCGATGGCGCAGTATGGACTCATCGGTCGACGGCGGGATGCAAAACCCAAGCGTACAGATAGGCAGCGTGTGTAGCGGTGTCAACGGACAGAACGACGGCTCGACTTTGTCATCTCCTTCTAGCGCCACCTGCGGTAGTTACTACCGCTCGCGAGCGTGAGGGCTCACGAAATCACCAGCCTTGGAGAGGGTGTGGTGCGGGGGAGGGGATGGGGAATGAATAGTGATATTATACCAAAAATGTCCCTGACCACAAAATATACTACCAAAAATCTGGTGTAGTATTGCCTCATCTGGTCCGTCCACCCACAAAAATAAATGGCCCATATTCACCTGCTGTACTGTAAAAGGTCGGCAGTTGGAGGGCACCCAGTGGTGTAGATGTCTGCGAGAATGATCTTGTTGCACCCATGCACGACGAACTATGAGTATTGGTAGTACCCACGGGCATTGACGCAATTGGCCATCGAGATCACCCATTGAGGCTTTGGCATCTGGTCATAAACCCAGATGAGAGTAGATGAAGCTCAGAATGTCAGATTTGTATAGATATTCTCCAGTTCTCCCTAGGTATTATCAATCACATATGGTCAAGATAAAATTTTGTATGTGTACCTACAAAATGGTTTTTAAAATATAAAAAAACTCAGTTACCACCGGAAAATACACAATGTTTAAGCTAATTTGTTTTCTTATGCACAGTTATTAAGATACTTGAATCAAGCAACTTCGAGAAATTGCAATGAACAACCATGACTATGCTATTTCAAGAAAACTGCCATCTCCATTCATTGGCAATCAAAACAAATTCATAGAAGGATAAACAAATGTGAAAACTGCGACGGCACCCATGTCATTCTGTCAGGGTTTCTTGTTCTATAAAAGCTTTGAAGATAGCAGAAATGCTCTTTATAGCTCGAGCAACATTGAGCCCGTTATCACGGCCGAGCATTCGCCTTGTGATCCTTTCTCCAAGCGAGCTGGCAGCATGTCTTTGGTTGGTACTCTATGTATTGTTTGCTATCCCATTATATATAAATAGCAATGGAACTCAACAAAGAGATACTAGTACATTACGAAGCATGGCAAATCACATCTAGCAGTTAGGCCAATTGTCCGCTGCACCAGAGGTGTGCGTGCTCGACTGGCCATGGCAAGCAACGAAGATTGTGTCGCCGTGAGAGCTTGAGGCACTGAGGCTAGCATTGATGCCGATAGATGGCCTCCTCTCATCACAATGGCGCTCCTCTGACGCTTGTCATCTATAACTTGGAGGATTGCTTGATAGTACTCATTGGGCGGGGATCTCATGCAGCCCTCCCATGCCGCCATGTTGCCGATGCAGACCACGTCTGGATCTTCGCCGGCTGCACGCGCATTGTGTCCGCAATCGTTCATCTCAATGAACATCTCTTTACGAGGCCCTTCCTTGATGTGCTGATAGTAGGAGCAGTGCATGGCTCCTAGGGCATCGCTCCAAGGATAGTACAGTCTGAGTCGATAATCACAGTCTGAGTTGACAATCACATAACTTTTGTCCCATCACAGTATCTAGAATGAAGATAGATAAAAAAAATATCACTAGTGATTTGTTTATTGGATGATTTTGATGTTGGTGAAGCATCTTTGTAGTTTGATTTTAGGACTAGTTTATGTTACCTCAACTGAACTGGAAGTGTAACTATTCTCAAGAGAGAGAATCATTGTAACTATAACTTGTTGGTCATATACATGCTATGTACCTTCTTATTCATGCTTGAGAGACTGATTAGTAGCATCAGTATGAGCTACTGACCAAGTCATATTATCAGTAGCTCATATTGTGTTGGTCTCTTAGTTATGTCTTTCTTCTCAATTTGTACCGCAGTTAACTTTTTCTTCTTCTTCATTGTAGCATCCAACAAAAGATGCATTACATTGTATCCATTGCGCCCTATAAACTGTTCTTACTATTTTGCCAAATACCATAATTCAGGTAATCAAGATTTTGCTGAATGCTACCATGTCAAGATATATTTGTACGCACTGTCCATGTGAATGGAAATCATTGTAGGACCCATATAAATTCAGATGTTCTTTGCCTTTGTATACACCCTGATGTGAATTCTACTCTATTGTTTTGCCGTGTAAGAAACTTTTGGATTGGATATGCATCTGCTTGAGAATTAGACACATAACCCTATGTTGTTTAGTAGGTGAGGATGGAACAGGGCCTGGGGCCTTTTGATCAAATACTGTTACGTTGTCCTCCCTCATAGATTTGGAAATTGTGTTTCATGTTTGATGAATTGGCGAGGATTGGTGCATGGGGCATTGTGTTGAGGACAAATATGAGACCTCTTGTATGACGTTCGTGGGCGTCAAACAACAGAGGCCACGCGTGCATGCAATGCAAACGACGGGGCCACTCTGAGTATGTTTTTTTTTCTCACACGCACAAAAAAACGGCTGGTGTTTTACGAACGTAAATAAGTAAAAAAATATTTCTAATTTTTCAATATGAGGTTTAAAAAGGTAAGTGTACATTAAACTTATATTCACTGTATATTTAAACAGTTCACCATATATTAAAAAATGTTCGTGTATTAAATAAAATTTCAATGTATACTAAAATATGCTCATTGTATATTTTAAACAAAGTTCACCATGTATTAAAACTGTTCATTGTGTATTATAAAAATATTCATTGTATATCAATAAAATGTTCCATAGTATATTACAAAAATTGTCACTGTGTATCTATAAGAGGTTCAACATGTATTACAAAAAAGTTCACTTGTATTAAAAAAAGGTTCACTACATATGAAAATATGTTCATCATGTATCAATAAAAAGAAAAGTTAAAGGAAAAAGAATAATAAATTAAAAACAGAAAGAAAAAACGTAAAAAAACCAAAAAAATACTGAAGAGAACCAGAAAAGAAACAACACACACAAAAGACGAAGCAACGAACAACGCACAACACTCGTTATCGTGAACTGGGACTTCCGATCTGCGGGTGCTATGAGCGGCATATAGAATCAACCATCAAATATGTCAGGGCTACTTTTCATCCTTTCGAGAAAATGCCACTGCTATTCTGGATGGGCCGGTGAACCAACCTGTGGTTGGATGGTTAGAGGGACAATGATATCCTCAGCCCATCAGGGTTTAAGTCCTGGTGCTTGCATTATTTTTAAATTTATTTCACGATTTCCGGCGATGCGCTTTCAGTGGGAGGAGACGTTCCCGTCTACGACAAGGCACCTACAGTGACTTTGTAAATTTCAAGTTGATATGACGGCTCAGTCTCTCGGGGGTGCTCATAAGGGTAGGGTGTGCGTGGGTGTGCGTTCATAGGAGTAAGTGTATACGCGTATGAATAAGCGCTTGTATCTGTACTGATGTTAAAAAAAGGAATGGATGGGCCAAGGAGAAGCCCTCGTGCCAATAGTGTCGTGATGGAGAAGTGTTGCGAGGGAGTAGTTTTTTTTTAGAGATGCGAGGGAGTACTTAGAAGGCAAAGGTCTGACAAGTGCCACACGTAGACACTTGTCACAACCAAGGAGTTTTGAACTTTTTTACAGATTCATTTCTTTTCATTTTACCTTTTTGAATCATGTGTTCAAATTATGTACCATTTTCATCCTTGGGTTTCTCGCGTCGAGATTTGTGAAAACTAGATCCCATGTTAATAGGTCTAGATGAGTTTTTTCACGAAAAACCTGGCAAAAAAGGAAATAGAAAAAACCAAAATAATACAAAAAAACATGAAACAAAAAAGAGAAAAAAAAACTAGAAACTGCGAAGCATAGTTGTGTTTTTTTTTCACTTTTTTGGAAAGCACACATGTGCTTGTGTCCCTCACGCGGAAGCATAGCTATGTTTTGAAGGAAATATGCCCTAAGGCAATAATAAAGTTATTATATATTTCCTTATAGCATGATAAATGTTTATTATTCATGCTAAAATTGTATTAACCGGAAACTTAGTACATGTGTGAATACATAGACATACAGAGTGTCACTATTATGCCTCTACTTGACTAGCTCGTTAATCAAAGATGGTTAAGTTTCCTAGCCATAGACATGAGTTGTCATTTGATGAACGGGATCACATCATTAGAGAATGATGTGATTGACTTGATCCATTCCGTTAACTTAGCACTTGATCGTTTAGTATGTTGCTATTGCTTTCTTCATGACTTATACATGTTCCTATGACTATGAGATTATGCAACTCCCGAATACCGGAGGAACACCTTATGTGCTATAAAACGTCACAACGTAACTGGGTGATTATAAAGATGCTCTACAGGTGTCTCCGATGTTGTTTGTTGAGTTGGCATAGATCAAGATTATGATTTGTCACTCCGATTGTCGGAGAGGTATCTCTGGGCCCTCTCGGTAATGCACATCACTATAAGCCTTGCAAGCAATGTGACTAATGAGTTAGTTGCGGGATGATGCATTACGGAACGAGTAAAGAGACTTGCAGGTAACGAGATTGAACTAGGTATTGAGATACCGATGATCAAATCTCGGGCAATTAACATACCGACGACAAAGGGAACAACGTATGTTGTTATGCGGTTTGACCGATAAAGATCTTCGTAGAATATGTGGGAGCCAATATGAACATATAGGTTCCGCAATTGGTTATTGACCGGATACATGTATCGGTCATGTCTACATAGTTCTTGAACCCGTAGGGTCCGCATGCTAAACGTTCGGTGGCGATCGATATTATGAGTTTATGTGTTTTGATGTACCGAAGAAAGTTCGGAGTCCCGGATGTGATCACGGACATGACGAGGAGTCTCGAAATGGTCGATACATAAAGATTGATATATTGGATGACTATATTCGGACACCGGATGAGTTCCGGGGGTCACCGGATAATTATCGAAATGCTGGGGGGTTATCGGAAACCCCGAGGGGACTATTGGGCCTACATGGGCCATAGGGAAGAGGGGAGGAAGCCCACAAGGGGCAGCCGCGCCCCCTCCCTATAGGGAGTCTGAATTGGACTAGGGAGGGGCGCGCGCCCCCCTTTCCTTCTCCTCTCCCTCTCCTTCCTTCCCCCTTTCCACTTCCTAGTTGGACTAGGAAAGGGGGAGTCCTACTCCTACTAGGAGGAGGACTCCCCCTCTCCTTGGCGCGCCCCAAGGGCCGGCCGGCCTCCCCCTTGCTCCTTTATATACGGGGGCAGGGGGCACCCTAGAATACACAACAGACACTGTTCTTAGCCGTGTGCGGTGCCCCCCTCCACCATAATCCACCTCGGTCATATCGTTGCAGTGCTTAGACGAAGCCCTGCGCTGGTAGCTTCATCATCACCGTCATCACGCCGTCATGCTGATGAAGCTCTCCCTCGACACTCTGCTGGATCGTGAGTTCGTGGGACGTCATTGAGCCGAACGTGTGTAGATCGCGGAGGTGCCGTACTTTCGGTACTAGGATCTGTCGATCGTGAAGACGTACGACTACATCAACCGCGTTGTCATAACTCTTCCGCTTACGGTCTACGAGGGTACGTAGACAACACTCTTTCCTCTCATTGTTATGCATCACCATGATCTTGCGTGTGCGTAGGAAATTTTTAAAATACTGCGTTGCCCAACATGTTTCATTGTGAAGCACACATGTGGTTTTTACTTTTCGAAAAAGCACAGGTGTGCTTCACACGAAAGCACTGCTATGCGTTTCACTTTTCAGGAAGCATAAATGTGCTTCTCGTGGTCATCTATGTTTTTCACTTTTCCTGGAAGCACAGATGTGCGAAGTAAAACTGTGCTTTTCGATGAAGCACAATTCTGCTTTTCACTTTCTGGAGATACATATGTGCTTTTCACTTCTCCTGGAAACACAACTCTGGAAAGCACAAATGTGCTTTTCACTTTTAGGAAGTATAGTTGTGCTTCATCGTGAAGCACACTGTTATGTTTTGCAATTTTTGAGAAGCACATTAGTGTTTCTTGTGTTCTTCACTTTTTGGAAAGTACATCTATGCTTCACGTTAAAGCAAAAATGTGCTTTTCACTTTTGGGAAGCACAGTTGTGCTTCGCCATGAAGCACAACTGTGTTCTTTCACACGGAGTGCTTCACATGATAAAAACAAAAAATATCATGAAAACCTAGAAAAAACCAAGCACAATCTAAGAACCACAAAAAAACCAAAAACACGTGCAGAAAAAAAACATGTTTCCTGCTGGTGCGCCTACGGCATGATACGTGGCGATACTGGGCCACATCTGCGCACCACATGGCGCAATGGGAGCGCTCCGGCGCGTAAACAGTGTGTTGCTAATCACTGAGACTGATGCACTTCTGGTGCTGCAAGGCCTCAACAAATGTTTGATAGACTACCCAGGGAGGCCCAAGTGACCAAGATATCAACGTCCAGTCTAAGCTGTCATTTTCTGAATGCACGATTGTCCACTGTAAGCGAGAGACTATGCTAATTCTGCTGCTCATGCTCTAGTGCAACTTGGCCTCAATGTTCCATCTGACTTAATCCTTGCATGGCATGATGATGTACCAGCGCACATTGCTGGAATTGTAAGGGACAATAGTGCCCATAGAGTTTCATAATAAAGCAATATGCTTTCCCAAAAAATAAAAAATAAACTACGTGTTGCTGGATCGCATGGTCACATCTAATGTCCAAATCCTGCAGAGCCAAGTGCTGTACTGACTGAAGATGTCTTTCTTCGTGTAGACACATAACCTAGTCAAGATGTGTTTCTGATTCCTCTCACTCCTATTGACAAGACTTTTGCCTTGTATTTCGGCTGGCTGCTTTCTCTTCCATGGATGGGGATGGGAAGTGACGGGGGGAGCAAGGCTACATCCTCATACAACATGAGCTTCTGAAAAAAATACTGCATGTTACTACGTGAGATCTGCTATCCTGTAGGGGACAACTCACCAACATAAATTAGCCATGGCATTTCATTGGTACTTTAAAGTTTTAAAATCAGTCATGAACTACTAGAGTTAAGTTTGAAGAGCTAAGCAGCCAGAACTCTCAGTCAGCAGTCTTCTGACCTATTTGTTACACACAACTCGAGTAGTGTACAACATCACAATCGCATAGAATGCATATCAGTTCTATCGCATGTTTAGCATATATATATAGTACTTAGCTTGCTCATGGCATGTGAAGGATGGTAGTAACCCAGGGAATAAACACCGTCTACTTACAAATTACTACAATACGTTTGCTGACCAGAAAGCACATGTTTCGCTTATTTCACCAAACAGAACAGAAAGAAAATAACACAAAGTCCCAATGATATGTAGAAGAACTGCATGAACCAGATGATCCAAAGTGGTAATTCGTTTCTCCTGCCAGTGAAGGACATCTCTGCGCCTATTAATCTTCTTTTGCAACTGGAGAACACCGTATAGTAGAGCTTGAGCAGTTGGAGAATTGTTTTCCATATGATTCTTTTGTACTACATGTTGGAGAAAAACTTCCATTCACTCAAATTACTTGATAGAATTTCTTTGTTTTTCATGTGCTATCAAACACCAATTCATCCAAATTCATGTAGTTTTGTAGTCCTGTAAAATACAACAGGACATGACACTCTATTCATGTGTTTTTCCTATTTTGTGTTTTGAGAATCATACAAAGAGGCCGTGAGTGTTCAGTTTCAGCGAGGGGCAAGGAGCACGGGCAAGCGGCCATGTGTCTTCTATCAGTTTGTCCGGTCTTTCGTTCGTCGGTCTGGAACACTATACGCTCCGGATCGAGCACGAACTTGCCACGTTTCTGAATACAACAACATACTACTACATACCAATCCAGGGGACACTGTCAAAACAGAGGTTGTTACGCACTTCCCCGTCAGTGCAATACTGAGTACCTTGAATTCGTTACATAATAGTGTTTACAACAGGATGTTAGTTCCATGAATGGTCCGACTTTCACGCAGTCCACTAGATTTGATCTATACAACTCCCCTTCACAAATCACAACCAATGGACTACGTTGCTGGATAGCCTGGTCACTCTAATGTCCAAATCCCTTGCACGAAAGCCATGCCATACTTAGCATATACACTAAACTGAGACACCATGTATTTCTGATTCCTCTCACTCCTATCGACAATACTCTGAACTTGCATGATCTTCTCCTAGACTGCTCTTTGTCTTGTGTTTTGACTGGCTACTTTCTCTTACATGGATGCGATTGGGAAATTTGATAGGGAGGAAGCGATGCATCATCCTCATATGTAGCATGAGCTTCTCAGCAAATAAATGCTACATGATATAACATGAGACCTGCTATCATGCAGGGTTTCTCACCTAATACATCATACACACATACTCAAGTACACAAAATTTAGTTACTACTTCTCCATGGCGCTTCATTGATATACTCAAGTGGTTTTGAAAGCAGTCTCGGGCTACTGAAGCTAAGATCGTAATGCTAAGCAGTCACAACTCTAAGTCGGCGGTCTTCTGACTTACTCCCTGTTCACTTTATGTTCACTTTTATAAGACGTTTTAGAAAGTTCAGACAATGCCCAAAACAGTTCAATGCTAGCTGTCTAAAACGTCTTATAAAAACGAACGGAGGGAGTATGTATTTATTACGCACAACTCCATCAGTGTACAACGTCACAATTCCATAGAGCGCATATCAGTTCCAACACATGTGCTACACAGATATACAATACCAGGACAAACTGGGGTAACCATAAGCATCACCTGTTCAACCACTAGTACGTTCATGAACTGTGAAGAACGGTAAGAACCCACAGAGGACACACCAGCTACTTACCCATTAGCATGATATGTTTGCTGACCACGAAGCACATGCTTCGCTTATTTCACCAAACAGAAAAGAAAGAAAGGAAGGAAGGACACAAAGTCCGAGCGATATCTAGTAGAAAACAGGGCTTTGGTTGGGGCCTGGCCAGCCCATTAGTCCTGGTTCTGTCACGAACCGGGACCCATGAGGGCATACGTCCCGGTTCGTGCGCCCACGGGGCCGGCCGGGCCTTGTGAGGCATTTGTCCCGGTTCGTGTGGACCCATTTGTCCCGGTTCTAGGCACGAACCGGGACCAATGGCCCTCGCTCATGGCCCACAGCCATTGGTCCCGGTTCGTGGCTGGAACCGGGACAGAAGGCCTATATATACCCCATCGCCGCAGCAGAGCAGTCCACACTGCTTTATTTTTTTTGGCCGGCGAGGGGAGAGCTTTGTGGTGCTCTAGCTCACCTCCTATGCACATGAGGTGTTCGATGAAATGCCCGAGCCACACTAGTTAAGCTTTCTCCTCTCGAAGCTTGACCCCCAAGCTCCATTTCCGCCAAGATTTGTCTAGGTTTAGCGGTCCATCACGTCCCGTCCCCGTCTTCACCGCCGTCGATCGCCGGAGGCATGGGAGGACCTGCAACATTTGCAGGAAAAAGACGGAATGCCTCCAAAGAAATATGAAGGTCCTACTAGCTACGCTCTTACCAAAGAAGAGAAGGAAATCTTCTTTGAATGCCTGCTCAGTATGAAGGTCCTGTCTGGCTTCTCGTCGAATATAAAGGGAGTAATAAATATGCGAGAGAAAAAGTTCCAGAACCTAAAGTCTCATGACTGCCAGGTGATTATGACGCAACTGCTTCCGGTTGCATTGAGGGGGCTTCTGCCGGAAAACATCCGATTAGCCATTGTGAAGCTATGTGCATTCCTCAATGCAATCTCTCAGAAGGTGATCGATCCAGAAATCATACCAAGGCTAAGGAGTGATGTGGTGCAATGTCTTGTCAGTTTTGAGCTGGTGTTTCCACTATCCTTCTTCAATATCATGACGCACGTCCTAGTTCATCTAGTCAACGATATTGTCATTCTGGGCCCCGTATTTCTACACAATATGTTCCCCTTTGAGAGGTTCATGAGAGTCCTAAAGAAATATGTCCGTAACCGCGCTAGTCCAGAAGGAAGCATTTCCATGGGCCATCAAACAGAGGATGTCATTGGATTTTTTGTTGACTTCATTCCTGGCCTTAATAAAATTGGTCTCCCTAAATCGCGATATGAGGGGAGACTGAGTGGAAAAGGCACGCTTGGAGGGGACTCAATAATATGCAGGGACGAACATTCTTGGTCTGAAGCACACTACACAGTTCTACAGAACTCTACCTTGGTGACCCCGTATGTCGATGAACACAAGAACAGTTTGCGCTCAAAACACCCGGAGCAGTGTGACGACTGGATTACATATGAACACATCAGGACTTTCGACAGTTGGTTGGAAACACGTCTCAGAGGTGACAACACTGTTTGTGATGAGCTGTACTCATTGTCTAGGGGACCATCTTCGACTGTATTGACTTACAAAGGATATGAGATAAATGGGAATACATTTTACACGATCGCCCAAGATCAAAAGAGCACCAACCAAATCAGCGGTGTCCGCTTTGATGCAGTAACCAAGAGGGGAAAGACACATATTATGTTTATATAGTGGACATACGGGAACTTGACTACGGACATTATTTTAAGGTCCCTTTGTTTAAGTGCAAATGGGTCAATCTGTCAGGAGGCGGGGTACAGGTAGACCCACAGTACGGAATGACAACAGTGGATCTGAACAATCTTGGGTACACAGACGAACTGTTCGTCCTATAATGATGTGGCGCAAGTTTTCTATGTGAAGGACATGTCTACCAAACTGAGAAAAAGTAAAGATAAGGAAGCGGACACATCATACGATGAGCCAAAGCGCCACATAGTTCTTTCAGGAAAAAGAGACATCGTGGGAGTGGATCCAGTTTTGTACACGAAGTGCATCCAGTTTTTGCTGTAACCCTCTCAACTTTTTAGCACATGCTATTTGGGTGAAATGATGATACCATGCCAACTTTCAACCTTTTCAGAGTTCATTTGTAGTGCTTTTCAATTCCAGGGTCATTTAGCTTAAAAAATCAGTAAATGCATGAAAAATAACAAATGAAGTCAGAAAGGGTTGAAAATTGATGATGTGGCTTTGAATGGTGCATTTTGAACACACAAAAAGTCTGGAGTTCAAATAAGTTCAAAAAAATGAAATCCCTTTGTAACAGATGAGTTTTCGTCCGAAACCCTGATACTTCGAAAGAGATTGTCCATTTTGTACACGAAGTGCATCCAGTTTTTGCTGTAACCCTCTCAATTTTCTAGCACATGCTATGTGGGTGAAATGATGATACCATGCCAAGTTTCAACCTTTTCAGAGTTCATTTGTAGTGCATTTCAATTTCAGGGTCATTTAACTCAAAAAAATCAGTAAATTCATGAAAAATAACAAGTGAAGTCAGAAAGGGTTGAAAATTGATGATGTGGCTTTGAATGGTGCATTTTTAACACACAAAAAGTTTGGAGTTCAAATAGTTTCAAAAAAATGAAATCCCTTTGTAATAGATGAGTTTTTGTCCGAAACCGAGATACTTCGAAGAGATTGTCCATTTTGTACACGAAGTGCATCCAGTTTTTCCCATAACCCTCTTAACTTTCTAGCACATGCTATGTGGGTGAAATGATGATACCATGCCAACTTTCAACCTTTTCAGAGTTCATTTGTGGTGCTTTTCAATTTCAGGGTCATTTAGCTCAAAGAATGAACTAATATAAAAATGAAATGAACTAATAGCAAAAAAATGAACTAATAGCTAAAATAATGAACTAAAAATAATCAATTAAATATTCTGTTATGATCAACTAAAACAAAACTATAATATTCTTCAATAGCAAAAAGAAAATACTCTAAAAACTTTTATAAAACTCTAATAGCAAAAGTAATCAACTAAAAAGCTTTTATAAACCTCTAGTATTTTTAAACTATAATTATATAAAATTTATGCAACTAACATTATCAAAGTATTTTATGTTCAAAACATTATAAGCAAACAGAAAATAAAATAAATAAGTAGAAAAAATAAAATAAATAAGTAGACAAAATAAAATAAATAAGTAGAAACAAAATAAAATAAATAAGTAGAAACAAAATAAAATTTAATAAATAAGTAGAAACAAAATAAAATAAAATAAAATAAAATAGCAACAGTAAGTATTTTGTTGTAAGTTGAAACAAAATAAAATAAATAAAGCAACAAAGAAAACAAAAAAGTGCCACCTACTGCGCCACCACGGCGTGAATACGACTAGAAACCCAATCATGGCCAGGATTCAGGCCCGCAACAGGCCCAGTAGGCCCACAGGCACACAGTGACATGTTAGACCCGAAAGCCTGCAATTGAGAGGAGCTCGAGAGGGTGGGCGCAACAGCGCTTATAAACCACTCCCGATCTCCCTCAGCTAGCGAGGTGGGACTAAGCTTTTGACGCGGGCAACACAAGGCCTTTGGTCCCGGTTCGTGGCACCAACCGAGACTAAAGGGTGGCATTGGTCCCGGTTGGTGCCACGAACCGGGACCAATGCTTTGGGTATATATGAAAGCACTTAGGAAATTTCAGTTTTCATCTCGCATTAGCCCCCGACGACCCCTCGACGACATCGACGCCGCCAGGCTGCCCCGCCGTCGCCGTCGCCCGCGCCCTCGCTGTCACCTCGCCCAACGCCGTCTCAGCGCCACCCCTACCCGCCTTGCGCCGCCCTTGCCCGCTCTTGCGCCACCCCTGCCCGACGCCGCGTCGCCAGCCGCCCAGCCCGTCGCCACCCAGTCCGTGCCGCCAGCGCTACGGTCCGGCCGCCCTCCTCTTCATATAATTTTTTCATATATATGTTGATGATGATATGATGATGTTGATGATATGTTCATGTTGATGATATGATGCTGTTTTTTTCATATATGCATTTTTTCATATATGTATTAATTTTTTTATTTAAGTTGTTAGTAGATATCGATTTTAGGTTAGTGAATTTTATCACTAATTTTAGGTTAGTTGATCGATTTATTGCATTTTAGGTTAGTGCATTTTAGGTGTGGAGAGGAAAAAGTAAAATAAGGAAAAGGAAGAAAAGAGGAAGAAAGAAAGAAGGAAGAAGAAGAAAAAGAAGGAGAGGAAAAAGGAAAACAAGTATAGGAAGAAGGAGAAAAAGAAGGAGAAGAAGAGGAGAGGAAGAAGAGGATAAATCAATAAGAAGAGGAAAAAAGAAGAAGAAAAAGAGGAGAAGAAGAAAAAAGAAGAAAAAATAGAATATTTTCTATTTTTCTTCTTCTCCTCTATTCCTTTCTTCTTCTCCTCTTTTTTTCTTCGATCTTCTCCTCTATTTCTTTCTTCTTCTCCTTTTTTTCTTCTTCATCTTCTTATTTTTCATCGGATATGTCATCGTCCATACACCCCCTCCCTGATACTTCGACACGAGGGGGGGGGTTTCGATATACCCCCTCCCCGATAACTTTGACATGAGGGGGGAGGGAGGGGTCGACAAGGGTTCGAGGGGGCGAGGGTCGGGAACTAGCTAGGGTAGAGGGTCGAGGGTCGCCGAGGGTTCGAGGGTCGAGGATCGTCGAGGGGCCGAGGGTTCGAGGTTCGAGGGTCGTCGAGGGGCCGAGGGTCGAGGGTCGCCGAGGGGTCGAGAGGTTTCCTAGTATCAAAGTATTGAAGAAATCCATGCCTTCATCATTAGCCGGAAGTAACCGGGGCATGTTGGTATGAAGTTCTGCAAAGTTGTTCTGGAACGGAGTCCCGGATAGGATAAGCCGCCTTTTGGTACGAATTTCAGCAAAGGCCTACCAAATAGCGATATTCGGAAGGCTCTTGCTGAACTTTGTACCAAAAAGCAAATTATCCTATCCGGGACTCCGTTCCAGAACAACTTTGAAGAGCTTCGTACCATCATGCACCTGTTAACTTCGCCTAATGATGAAGACATGGTTTTGTTGAATCCCTTGACACTAGAAAAACGTGACATGAGGGGTCGAGGGTCAGGAACTAGGGTAGAGGGTCAGGAACTAGGGTCGAGGGTCAGGAACTAGGGTCGAGGGTCGAGGATCGCCGAGGGGTCGACAGGTTGCCTAGTGTCAAAGTATTGAAGAAATCCATGGCTTCATCATTGGCAGGAATGTAACGGGGCATGATGGTGCAGAAGCTCTCAAAGTTGATGCAGGCAGGAGTCCCGGATAGGATAATTCCTATTTTGTATGAATTATCCTATCCGGGACTCCGCCTGCAACAACTTTGAGAACTTCACCACCATCTTTACATTTTCGCCTAATGATGAAGACATGGTTTTGTTGAATCCTTTAATTTGACACTAGACAATTTTCTACACATCTAGAATAGCGCCATTTTGTTAAATCCCTTGTCGGTCCGGACGTCGGACAATCATGAGAGAGGCGGTCCGTCCCAAACCCTAAAAGCGTTGCCGAGGCCACCCAAATTTACCAAGTTAAAAGAGCGTTGTTGCCGAGGCCACCCCGAACCCTATAAGCATTGCCGAGGCCACCCCAAACCCTAGAGAAGCGTTGAGGACACTAATATGATTCCTTGTTGTGATTAGCTAGCTAGGTCTACGTTTGCCACTAATATATCCACCTACTGTCATGTTTGTATAATAATTGCCATGTTGTAATATTTACAGAAGCAATGGAGCACGGACGAGACGAGGAAGCAAAACAGGTGTTGGGGGACATAATCGCAGCCAGAGCTGATGTCTGGTCGTATCTTAACGACAGCGATGGTCTGGAAGGACAGGGTGAAGAAGCAGGCTACGGTGATCGAACAATGGAGGAGGAGGGACATGATTATGAGGCTCCGGTGACCGAATGCCGGTGGAAGAAGGAAACCGTGACGACGGCTCCAGTGACCGAACGGAGGAGGGAGTTGTTGCAAAGTCCGACGAGGTATATTTATTAATTAAGCCTGTGCTGACTAGCTAATTGATGCATCAATTGTTTTGGTTTGTACATATATTAACTCTTATTTCTTCTTTTATAGCCCTCCGGATCGAGCCAAACTTCGGTAACGAGACGAGGCCCGAAGAAAATGTTGCGCCAGGATGAAAGGTTCAGGATCACAGAAATCACGCGCGATGACCAACCGATTGCACCCATCCGGACCAAGCAAGCATTTTCTGCTCAGTGCGGGGTTCTTGTTAGGGACATCATCCCGATCATCATCCACCAATGGTATAAGCCTAAGGAGGAAGACTCTCAGGTGTCTTATGTCAACGATAGGCAGAAAGATGATCTTTGGACCGAGCTGAAGGCAAATTTCACCCTACCGCCAGAGGAGGATCCGGAGAAGCCAGTTATAGAGCCATTGGTCAAGGCTCATGCTCTTAAGAAGATGGCGGATCTATTCAGGAGGTGGAAGACTGAGCTGAAAACAAAGTTTGTCGACAAAGACAAGACTCTATAACTCACCGGCCGGTTTGAGAAGATCA